>JXCR01062050.1:55254-95060 GCA_002079205.1 Phalaenopsis hybrid cultivar | reverse complement strand
TAAAGCGCTCTTTCATCTAAACTATGAAAATTATGGGGTCAGTTTGACTTCATTTTTTTCAAAACGTTTTTAAACGTCCTTCCGAAGCGGGCAACGGGATTTCAATTCTGATGACCGACAGCTTCTTATGGGCAAACCCCACACCAAAAATAGTGCCGACACACTCTCTCAAATGGTTTCGAGTATAAGGCTCAAATCACTCTTTCTGCTGACTGTTTAGCCCGCAAATCGTGGGCTGCCACTGGGGCTATATTTGTGGCACCAGCAGACGACCCACCTTTTCTATCTCCCTCTTATTAAAGGTTTGATGGATCAGAAGACCCGACTTCATCGCTATCCACCATTCACCTCTTCTACAAGGCAAGCTACATTATTTGTCTTATCATGAGATTCTTTATAGCCTCAATCCAACTCACTCCGAAGGCTACGTTTAGCACATCCTCGGTAATATAGTCTAATGAAGATTTTGTCCCTTACTATAGCAACTTCCTCTTAACCAGTCGACCAAACTGATGCTCCTTTGAGAAATGTGGATGACTAAGGCAACCTTTGTGCCCTATTTATAGAAGGCCATAAATGTGGAAATCTATATAGTTCCATTATTAAAACACTGATTTTATATATATATGAATATGTTTTCTTTCTATTGAATTCTATTATTATGATTGCAATGCAACTTCCAAGAAGTAAAAAAATCAGAGAGCTAAATACGTACACCCAAAATACGTCAGCACAAATTTTGAAGAGATCCTATGGACTGAGAAACATGCATGATCAAAGTTGGCCCACAAGAGATCAATGTTCACATCAACGTGAGCCCATGTGATACAGTGCCTAACCACCACCCCCTTGAAAGTATGTACAAAGCCTGCATAAATGAAAACACATAATAAAATTGAGGATTTGCTCAACAAAAAAAAATGGATCTGCGAGTCTCCCTAAAATAGTCATCTTAGCGTAACACTCAAAACTCATCAAAATTATTCAAGTGCCCAACACACACCAACATAAATCCTTTAATTGCTTTGTTGCTAAAGGGGTGGGCTAACTATTATATTATAGTAACGTGTCATATGCCCGACAGCCTAATCTCTCCTTGGCAAAATGAATCTTACTCAAGGGACCAACAACTAATAGTCCGACCAAACAAACTGATTGAACAATGTATAACAACCCAAGGATCCTCATGAGTCGACCAATTGTCTTTAGCCTGGAAGACTGTCTAAGTCACCCGACTGACCTTGACCAAGTTGAACGATTCTCTTTAGTCAAGTTTATCGACTAATCATGGCTATGTTGGTCAGCCGACCAAACATCCTCAGGTAAGCCAACTAAACATCCTCAGGTAAGCCAACCAACTATCCTCTATGAGGTCGACAGACTAACCAGCATTGGAGAACCAACTGTCCGCCCTAAAAACAAAACCGAGAAGATGAGCTTGACAAATTATAGGGCCATCGTTCCTAGACGACAAAATTATCCTTTTTATTTATTTATTCATGTATTTGTTTAAGATCAATATACCCTTTGACATCCTTATTCAAATAAGAGCAAAAAAAGTAATTATATAGTTTATATCCCTTACGCCTTAAATTGAAGGCATTTCTACACTAAATATCTATGAAATCATTGAGATTTATCTGATCTTATTCACAATACAATTCCCTCTCTCTTTTATCTCTCTTTATACACTAATTTGGATGCAGTTCATAGAATAATTTCGGATTCAATTTTACACATGTTTTAGATGCGAAACAAGCACAAACACTAAAAGAAATCCAACATCTGCATCAAACAGGAATGAATATCTATGAAACAAAATCTGATTTCGTACACATAATCACAACACAAACACCAATAGTCATAAAAAAAAAAAGGAAAAAACAGATTTGGTTAATCCTTGCTTTTACACGGCAATAAGCTTCCGCTCTGAATGCCCTCTCACANAAAGTAATTTCAATCCTTCAAATATTGACGAAGATTTACATGATAACAATCAATTCTAATGTATTTACATATGTATACCCAAACTTCACTATCTACAAATATGCCACCTTACCTAGGCGTGGAAAGGTGTATTTCACTTGTAAAAGTTAGTGTTGGCAATTTTTATGTGATATGAAGTATTTTGGTGTTATAATTGTAGAAATCAAAATTTAGAAAGCTTGAAACCCGGTTCCATGATTCTGATTTTTATATATTCTGATATTTACTTATTTGCAGCTAAACTTAAATTATTATTTTTGTTTCTTGTTTCTAAATGAGCTCTTGTAAATATGTTGTTATGACAGTTCTGTAACAAACAACATACTACACAGGGGCATAGTAGACTTTTGTCCCGCTAATGTAGCACAGCTATTTTCAAACTCTAAAAAACAAAAAACCAACCAGTTTGTCAAGCTACTGCTGTCCCAAACAGACCCTTAATGTATTAGCATTGCACGATTATCTTGCACACACATAAATGACATAGAAGTGGTAGAATGAAACTCCATAATTTTGATAATAAAAAATAAGAAAAGATAAAAAAAGTCGTGGGAACTAGCCTAATCAAAGCAATTAAGTATGGGTGTAAGAGTACAAAGGTACGCACTACTCTATGTACTTGGAGAGCTGAGTTACTATTCTACTTAAGATACATAACTTGTCATTTTTTAACGTACAGGAAAGTATAGATGCTAAAAATAAAATCGTTGTTGTTTGACAACAACGATCATTAGCAGCAGTCGTTGGTAGTGGTGGTTGGAGGCGACAGGTGGTCTCTATGCTCGGGGGCGCAACAACAGCGCAGTGAGGGTGTTTTTTCTTGGTGATATTTTACTGGGCTGCTCTGGGAGTGCAGAAGATTATGCTTTTACCTTGTACCAGAAATCCTAGAACGGGATTTCAAGCGACACCATTTATGTTGTTGATGCGAGAGTTTGTTGTGTGTTTCTTTTGTAAATATTTTTCAATATTACAAAACACACACGACAACACTAATAATAAAAATGCAATTCAATCCTAATAAATATAACTTTAGTAAACATAATTTTATCTTTTAAAATATTTAAACTGCCAAACCCGTATTAATATGCAAGTAAACACATCGCTGAGTTAATAAAGAGCTCCGAAGTATCGATCCAACAAAGAAGTTGAAAAATCTGATAACTATAATGTAAAACACAAAATTGAAACTACAAAACTTAAATACAAAATTTAGATCTAAGGTAATTGAGTGTATGCTAAATAAAATGAAGTTAAAAGAACTAAGTTAACTAAGCATTTTGTTAAACTTCAAAAGTAAACTTATAAAAACTAAACAAAGTTTTTGTGCGAAGAGTTCAAATTTTAAAAAGTATCCTTCCCCTTTATGATAAGTATATGGATTGTAGAGAAGTTAAAATCATTTAAAAAATATATATATAAATATAAATTTGTATTGTGCCAAATATGAGTAATACTATTCTTTACCCTCTTTCAAGTGCATAAAGAACATTGAATAATCCAGAGTTTGGTCACTAATTCCATGGTTAGGTTGGGAGGATACTGGCTCTCGCTCTAGAGCTCCCACTTCTCCCTCGCCTGGGCTAAAAATCTCGCATTAGTTTCCAATCAACTGGACTAAATTAGGGATTTTAACCTGTCACCTTAAAATCTTTAATTCTGCATCCAACAAAGTATATTTCCTTATTTATTTGCACTCAATCTCATGGATAACATTCTCACCCATGGAATTGAACGTGATTCTCACAATGATGTAGAAATCATAGCCCTTTTGGATCATATGTTTCTCAATGCATTTTAACAATTCAATTGAGCAAATCAAAAAGTAAATGAAGATTGGTGTTCAAATTACCACAAATTATTGACATTTTAAAATACATTAAACAAAATTAACTCTTCACAATAGAATTTCTCAAAGTAGGGAGAAGGATAAAGAAGACTACTCAGAATTCATGAGAAGGAAACAATAAAACACAGATTTCAGATATGAAAACAAGTTTACAAAAAAAAAGAAATAAAAGACACAATTTATCTCACAATTCTTCCCAAGCAAATCCCAAGAGGTTCCCTTTAAGCACTTTCTCTCTTTACAAGCATTCTCAATTCTCTTTTGAAAATTTAATGAAGAAGAAATCTCTCTCTTTCACTCTCCTCTTATAACCCTTGAAGAAAATCTCCAAGTCATTCACTCTCTCTTATACTCGCCCCTCTCTTCTCTACCGAACTCTTTACACGAAACATCCTTCAACCCTAGACTCCCTTTCTTTAATTAGTGGTTGACTCCCTCCAAAAAGAATTCAAAATTTCCTCCCAATTTCTCTCCAAAAGTCACACTTTTTGAATTCTAAAAGACATGTCCATTATTTTAAGAGACATATTCATTCATTAAAGAGCCTTCAAAAGTGTCGAGATGTATTGAATTACTCCATGGGGTGTTTGAAGCAATAAAGCCTTCAAAATCTGCTCAAAATTTGTCTCGAACCGCCTTAATTCATCAAGTGTCGTCTCTGGCGCCTCAGGCGCCAAGTTACTTAAGTCCGCATTCTTCTAGGTTCTGGCGCTTCAGGCGCCACCTCTCTGTAATGTGGCGCTTTAGGCGTCAAGTCTGGTACTTCAGATGCCAGCTCTTTGTAAAGTGACACTTTAGGCGCTTTAGGCACCAGAATCACATAATTCACTATTTTGGCTACAAATTTTCTTCTCTTCGCTACTTTTGTTCCAAATTCCTAAAATTTACATGCCTGCAACGAAAACATGAAAATACCCTTTCTTGAAAGTGTAATATCAACAAAAATAAGCATAAAATGTATACTTAAAATAACACATTATTTTGGAGTGTCAAAATCTCTCAAACATAAATGTTACTTGTCCTCAAGTGTTCTTTTACTACATAAAAATATGACTTAGGATAAAGATTAACTTACAAGCTTCTATACTTTAGTTTAATAAATAAAATTTCATTATTTAAGAAAAATTTTTAACAACTTAGATTAAAACTGTAAGTATAAGAGTATTTAGTAATCAAATCTAAGATTTTTGAATCTTTATTCATTTCAAGAAGAATCGTAACTTGTTATATCAAGGATACTTATAATATCCATATGAGAAAGAACTTAATGAAAAATTTACTTTTCAAGGTGCTAATACTCAAATACATGTTTAGAAACTGTAATAAAGCCTTTTTCTAAAGTTGATTCAAGTGAAGTCAAATTTTGATTAAACATCTCCTCAAGCTTCCATTCACATTCTTTTTTCTCTTTTTATTTTTTTCTTTTCTTCTTTTTTTAATTTTCATGATCTTTCTAATTCTTTCTTTTCTTTTCTTTTTCAAGTGAAAGTTACAATATCTGGATAGCATTTAATAATTTTGAACTTCACTATCCTCTTCTTAAAGTTAAAACATCTTACCTTTCTTTATTTTATAAATTCATATTATTTTTGAACAATTTTTCTAAAGTCTCATTCTTTTCTTCTAACATGAAACTCTAAAATTCTTAATACTTAAAAATACAATTTACTTTACTATAAATAGAAAAACATAGTCTTATCCTTTCTTACCAAATATCTTTAACTTTAAAATTAACCTTCATTATTAAAGACTTTACTTAAATTTATCATAATATTTACAAAAAAATATATAGTCATTTAAAGTTAAACCCTGCTATCTAAGTTCATGTTAAATTAATTTTAAAAATATATTTAATTGAAGAAAAAAAATTTTTAGTTTACTTCTTTTTAAAAGAAAAATTTATTTCCCCTAAACTTAAATTTTTAACTAATTAAAAATGTTCAGTAAAAAAATTATTATTGATGAAAGAAAACAATAAATGCATAAAAATAAAGAACTAACATGTAAAGAATTTCTGAATAAGAAACTGGGCTCTAGTATACTATAGGTGCTAACTTTACAAATGTAGGCTTTAAAGCATTAAATGAAACACAATATATTTTAAAGGATTTGTTAAGAAGTGAAAACATAAACTGAAACTGAAAAATAGCTAGAAATGCAAAAAAATAAAAATCAGCAATTCCTATTACAATTAAGTCCATAATACAATATTAAAGTAAAAGTTCCTTTTACAACAATTTTAAAGAAAACAAATAACAAACAATCAAAATAATAAAAAAAAAACATAATAGACTACTAAAAAATCAGTCATCATCCTCTTGCTCATCATCATCATCTTCTTCTTCTTCTTCTTCTTGATCTGGCATAAAATGAGTATAAATGGGGCAAGTTGGAAATTCCATATTATAATCACCCATTAGATATCTAGTCATGGCCTCCTGATATGCTATATCATATTGAACTCTCCTTTGCTGATATTCATCATTGTATGCATTCCTTGCTTCTATCCTCCAATCATATTTTTCAAATTCACAATATCCATTTGATGTATCATAAGCTGCTCCATGATTTTCTCACGTGAAGCAGAAGTTGAGGGTCTATCACTACCTATACTCTTGGATTCAGCAAATGATTCAAATCTTTGGATTATGTGTCTCCCAATTAGTTTATGTGGCTGCAGCTTTTCTCCATTCCTATTAAACACTACTCTTGATTGTTCACATAAAGTGAAAATCAGAGCATAGTATCCCAAACCTCTACTTGTAGTAATTCTGGCTATACATCGAGCATTATCTACTATAAGACACCAACATCTATTGACTTCTTTTTTTGAATGCATAATTTTAGCACAACCCTTCTCTTTCTTACTTCACTCAGATGATTGATTGGAAGAAATTTTGCAAAGATGGATTAATGACATACCTTTGATTGAAAAGTCATCATGGAAGTGGAGAAAGTAACTTTCTTATTGTTCTTAATCTTCCATTCTCCCCTTCTATCAGTTGGAAAGGCAACTACTTAATCCAGTGATGAGTCGGTCATCACAAATGCAACATATTCACAATGGAATAAATTTCTCAAATCATAAAATGCATAGATCCTTTTTCTAGAAAATTTAACTTGCTTACCTCTCACGAAGATGTGATCATCTGTAGTAATTCTCAAGAACTCTCGGATTATTAAGACAATAGCTACTGTAGTGAAGTAGCAGAATCTCTCCTAATTTTTAGTGATGATCAACTTCTCGATCTCACCACCAGGGTTAGCAAATGCTCATTTCAGAATCAATTTTCTCGAGCCCATTTAAGTGTTGTAACTATGTTGGTCCTTATAATTGATAAAACTCCTTGCGCCGAAATCTTTTGTAGGCTTTCCTCTTTTCTCTCGTGGAGCCATTCAAATTTCTATGGGAATCCAAATAAAAGCTAAACAAATTAGAAAAAAAATGTAACTCTACAAGTAAGATTCTTAAAACTTCTTCAACAAATTTCAATATTTTGGATTTTCCATAATGTAGGATAAATCTATGGTGAAAATAAAAAATTTTAAAGTTAAAGATAAGATCTTACCAAGAGAAGATAAAATCCAAGATTTTTAGCCATTGAAGTATTCTCAAATCCACCTAATTTCTAGCCTTAAGTTGCAGCTTAGAGGTAGGTGTCGGTGACAAAAAGTGCATGTGTGACGCGCGTCTATAATGTAATATAATATAAATTTGGATTTTTAGAAAAATAATGTTTCAATTTTGAAAAAAGTGACATTTTAATTTTTAAAAATATGAGACCGAATCGATCCCACATAGACAATAGTTTAAATGATTGAGCACAACAGTGCAAGCAATGTATATATCTCGAAGGATAGATACACTACTTACTGGTGAAGACTCGATAAGTTAAACTAAAGAATTTTTACATCCGTTTAGTCTGCAAACCATTTTTTTCTGTGCCAAAAAATTTCCTCATCTAATATAGAAGATTAGATAGGGTTTATATTAAACTGGTTTCATAATGTTTTCTATAAGGGCAAGCCTCTATAGTTAATTACATCTTAAATGACCAAAGTCACATAGCAAAACTCTCGATTTAGACCATAAAATCATGTCTTCAAAAATTTCAAAATGTAGGACTTTTCAAAAATTGGACAAAGAGGTGTGAAATGAGAAATGCTCAAATTTGGAAGATTTTATTTTGGAATCCAAAGGAAGAAAAACTAGGGGATGCCTCGAATTCTGAGAAGAACCTCGGTGAATTCCCAAGATATCCTATAGTTTGGCTTCAATTTTGGTAAGAAAATATTAAATGTTTCATCTTGCCAATTATTATTATCTAGGGCTTACATTTGAATGCACAATCATACAAATAGCCTAGAAGATAAGAAGATTTAGGTCTTGACCAACGATAACTTCGGAATCCTAAAATGAGTTAGGGGAAAAATTGCACAACATAATTGTGCAAAGGCCTAAAGGTAAAGTTGAGGATTTATGTCGCACTAGGCGGATGATCCCAACTGTTTATATGCAACAGTATAACTAGTATTTGATTATATTTTTCACTTATCTTTGCTTACTTTGCAATAATACCAAAAACTTGATTCTAGAGAAAATAAGAATTTAACTTTTGAGCTTAACATATATTGGGATACTACGCAAGTATACGTATCGTTATCAGGTAATATAGGGATTTTTTATTAATCCTCAAATATCAAACTCACAGGGATTGTTCACAGTATGCGATAATTCAAGTAATAAACTTTCTACTTTAAAAAGACAAATACTTAAACTATAGTTTTTATCACAAGAATAAAATTTACACTCTTTTTGGTATTTTTAATATTTGAAAATGACATAAAAACTTAATAAAGATAACTTGAGTTTATGTAAAAGAAAAACACTAAATATGAAATATCTTTCTCCTTATCATTAATCAGTAATAAGTATAGGAATTATGTTGTGGAAGTATTCAAATTGTAATGTGTCAAATAGGAGCAATAGTGTTCTTTACTCTTACTGGAGATGTGTTGACCTCACTTTTGGTTGAGGTTTAGTTTTCCCTCTTTAGTAGCCTAAGTTTTAGCCATAGGACTTTCCTATTTACTAGTCCTAGAAAACTAGAAAAGGAGCCCTCACCATTAGAAATTTGAAACTCCTCCTTGCTCAACTTGAAGTTCTACATATTGGCCTTAACCTTTAGCACCTAATAGGTGGGGTAAGTATGATGGAGCTCAAGATGAGCTAGTTTACTCACCTACAATCACTCTCACCAACAATCACCCACAACCCCAAACCCAAAATTGTTGACTTTGATCCCTTGATTTTTTTGGGAGACTCATGTAGATGGTCCCCTAAACCCACTAGCCCTATGCTAGGGTTTAGCTAAAACCAGTACATAGAGGACTCAAATGGGGATTCCATTTGTCCATAATTCACATATGGTGGTTTGCTTCCCAACAATCGCCATACGTGAATTAGGTAATTTAGGTACTTTGGGGTGATTGTTGGTGAGGACCCAAATTTAGGGTTTCATTGGCCCTTGATACCCTAAATTTGGCCAAATATTCCCAAATTTACTCAAAATATCCAATTTTTTTTTTTCAAAAAATCATTTTCAAATCATTTCAAAAAACCCAAATTACCCAAAATATCCCAAAAATTCCAAAATTACCAAAAGNTGCCCACCCGGACGGCGGCGCTTCCGGAAAGTCGTTCGAAACATTTCTGTTTGGAAGCATATGTTGAGCTTTCGATGAATGAGATGGAGAAAAAAACGGAAGGAGAGGGAGATGTGCGTTTAGAATGTAGAACGGAAAGTAGGCAAACCGAAGAGGCGTAGGTATTTATATAGAAAACAAGTGGTAAATAATTCGCGGTGATACTTGTTTATTGATGGATAAAACATAGAGCGCGAGGATCTGTTAGAAAGAGCCAGAAACNACGGAAAGTAGGCAAACCGAAGAGGCGTAGGTATTTATATAGAAAACAAGTGGTAAATAATTCGCGGTGATATTTGTTTATTGATGGATAAAACATAGACCGCGAGGATCTGTTAGAAAGAGCCAGAAATAATTTTATAATATTTTGGTTTAGCTTTTTGCTGACGGCAACAATTTAAGAAGTTATTAATGTTTACAATGAAAACAATCATCAGTATAATTCTTCAAATATTGGAAGAAAAAGGGCATCACATACTTTAAATTATTATTTTAAAAAAGAATATGGCATATAAATAACTAATATTTTATTAAGATAGACATAAGTATTTTATAATCTTTTTTTTAAATTAGTTTAGAATATTTTGATTATAATTTTTTAATTTTTAAAAATAGTAAAGATTTTAAAATAGTGAATATTTAAAAATTAATTATTATGTTCTATTTGAGCCACAGATGCTCTTTATATCAAATAAACTACGCTATTCTAAAAACAATGAAAAATCTATTCAGATTCTCCACTTCAAGTTATATTTATATTATGTTCAATTAGCTAATATAGTGATTGAGAATAAAACAATCTTACTTTATTAAAATAATTCCGATTTAAAGGAGATTTCGTCATTCAAAATAAACTGCTTCATTTAGATGGTAAGTCCATTCTTCTAATTGGAGAGGAGCTCCATTTTATGCTATACAATATTTAGACCTTTATCGATATATAAAAGGAAATTTGATGTCTTGTTTTTACATAAAATATCTTGGCATTTGTAATTATAAAAATTTTTTGAGCATTTTAGCTTACAACGCTTGTGTTTTTTAAATATCTCAAACCTAAATTATCATATTTAACTACATACCACTCAAATATTAGATATCACCTCAAATATAATATTATTAATTTTTTTTAAAAAAGTGACTTCAACATTTTCTTGCATAGTGTTAAAGCATCAAAATGATATGTATGCCNAGCATTTTAGCTTACAACGCTTGTGTTTTTTAAATATCTCAAACCTAAATTATCATATTTAACTACATACCATTCAAATATTAGATATCACCTCAAATATAATATTATTAATTTTTTTAAAAAAAGTGACTTCAACATTTTCTTGCATAGTATTAAAGCATCAAAATGATATGTATGTCAAAGTAATGTTGCAAGCAAGTGATTTTTCGGCATAAAGTTATAGTTTAGAGCCCGTTTAGGGCGACGATATCAGCGCGGCGTGAGTGAGAATCACAATTCCCAATCGATTGGGGAGGGAGGCGCTTGGCGGTAGTGTTGTGCCGGTGTTATTTCTTGGTGATATTTTACTCGGCTGCCCCGGAAGTGCACAAGATTACGCTTTTAGCTTCCACCTGGAATCACATAATGGGATTTCAAGCTACATTTATGATGTATGGTTTCGATTTGCTTTCACTGGTGCGCTTTCTTTCTCTTATCAGTTTTCCATCTCTCTCTCTCTCTCTCTCTCTCTCTTTTATATTATTTATCCTTTTCATGTCTACTGAGTGGTCTGTTTGAAGCCTTGGATTGATTATCAGTTTGCCTTTTAATTTTTAAACTATTTATGTCAGAATCGAAAAAATTTACTTGTGCAATTGGAGAGAATGCAGTTGGTAATTGTGGAGATGGCTAAATTTGCGTGAATTGCATCTGATATTTGTTTAATAGAATCCCTTTGTTTCCCTCATCTCCAATTGTTTCAAGCTTTTCTGTTTTGTTTCAAGCTGACAATCAAGTATTTATATTCCAACTATATGCTTGTTGCTTGTATTCGATAAGCACTAATATGTTGTTAATTATTGTTGCATTTTATTGATTAATTAAAGTAATTTCAATCCTTCAAATATTGACGAAGATTTACATGATAACAATCAATTCTAATGTATTTACATATCTATACCCAAACTTCACTATCTACAAATATGCCACCTTACCTAGGCGTGGAATGGTGTATTTCACTTGTAAAAGTTAGTGTTGGCAATTTTATGTGATATGAAGTATTTTGGTGTTATAATTGTAGAAATCAAAATTTAGAAAGCTTGAAACCCGGTTCCATGATTCTGATTTTTATATATTCTGATATTTACTTATTTGCAGCTAAACTTAAATTATTATTTTTGTTTCTTGTTTCTAAATGAGCTCTTGTAAATATGTTGTGATGACAGTTCTGTAACAAACAACATTACTACACAGGAGCATAGTAGACTTTTGTCCCGCTGATGTAGCACAGCTATTTTCAAACTCTAAAAAACAAAAAACCAATCAGCTTGTCAAGCTACTGCTGCCCCAAACAGACTCTTAATGTATTAGCATTGCACGATTATCTTGCACACACATAAATGACATAGAAGTGGTAGAATGAAACTCCATAATTTTGATAATAAAAAATAAGAAAAGATAAAAAAAGTCGTGGGAACTAGCCTAATCAAAGCAATTAAGTATGGGTGTAAGAGTACAAAGGTACGCACTACTCTATGTACTTGGAGAGCTGAGTTACTATTCTACTTAAGATACATAACTTGTCATTTTTTTACGTACAGAAAAGTATAGATGCTAAAAATAAAATCATTGTTGTTTGACAACAACGATCATTAGCAGCAGTCGTTGGTAGTGGTGGTTAGAGGCGACAAGTGGTCTCTATGCTCGGGGGCGCAGCAACAGCGCAGTAAGGGTGTTTTTTCTTTGTGATATTTAACTCGGCTGCCCTGGGAGTGCAGAAGATTATGCTTTTATCTTGTAATAGAAATCCTAGAACGGGATTTCAAGCGGCACCATTTATGTTGTTGATGCGAGAGTTTGTTGTGTGTTTCTTTTGTAAATATTTTTTAATATTACAAAACACACACGACAACACTAATAATAAAAATGCAATTCAATCCTAATAAATATAACTTTAGTAAAGATAATTTTATCTTTTAAAATATTTAAACTGCCAAACCCGTATTAATATGCAAGTACACACATCGCTGAGTTAATAAAGAGCTCCTAAGTATCGATCCAACAGAGAAGTTGAAAAATCTAATAACTATAATGTAAAACACAAAATTGAAACTACAAAACTTAAATACTAAATTTAGATCTAAGGTAATTGAGTGTATGCTAAATAAAATGAAGTTAAAAGAACTAAGTTAACTAAGCATTTTGCTAAACTTCAAAAGTAAACTTTTAAAAACTAAACAAAGTTTTTGTGACGAAGAGTTCAAATTTTAGAAAGTATCCTTCCCCTTATGATGAGTATATGGATTGTAAAGAAGTTAAAATCATTTAAAAAAATATATATAAATATAAATTTGTATTGTGCCAAATATGAGTAATACAATTCTTTGCCCTCTTTCAAGTGCATAAAGAACATTGACTAATCCAGAGTTTGGTCACTAATTTCATGGTTAGGTTGGGAAGATACTGGCTGTCGCTCTAGAGCTCCCACTTCTCCCTCGCCTGGGCTAAAAATCTCGCATTAGTTTCCAATCAACTGGACTAAATTAGGGATTTTAGCCTATCACCTTAAAATCTTTAATTCTGCATCCAACAAAGTATATTTCCCTATTTATTTGCACTCAATCTCATGGATAACATTCTCACCCATGGAATTGAACTTGATTCTCACAATGATGTAGAAATCATAGCCCTTTTGGATCATATGTTTCTCAATGCATTTTAACAATTCAATTGAGCAAATCAAAAAGTAAATGAAGATTGGTGTTCAAATTACCACAAATTATTGACATTTAAAAATATATAAAACAAAATTAACTCTTCACAATACAATTTCTCAAAGTAGGGAGAAGGATGAAGAATACTGCTCAGAATTCATGAGAAGGAAACAATAAAACACAGATTTCAGATATGAAAACAGGTTTACAAAAAAAAAGAAATAAAAGACACAATTTATCTCACAATTCTTCCCTAGCAAATCCCTAGAGGTTCCCTTTAAGCACTTTCTCTCTTTACAAGCTTTCTCAATTCTCTCCTGAAAATTTAATGAAGAAGAAATCTCTCTCTTTCCCTCTCCTCTTACAATCCTTGAAGAAAATCTCCAAGTCATTCACTCTCTCTTATTCTCGCCTCTCTCTTCTTTACCGAACTCTTTACACGAAACGTCCTTCAACCCTGGACTCCCTCTCTTTAATTAGTGGTTGACTCCCTCAAAAAAGAATTCAAAATTCCCTCCCAATTTCTCTCCAAAAGTCACACTTTTTGAATGTTAAAAGACATGTCCATTATTTTAAGAGACATATCCATTCATTAAAGAGCCTTCCAAAGTGTCGAGATGCACCATGGGGTGTTTGAAGCAATAGAGGCTTCAAAATCTGCTAAAAATTTGTCCCGAACCGCCTTAATTCATCAAGTGTCATCTCTGGCGCCTCAGGCGCCAAGTTACTTAAGTCCGCATTCTTCTAGGTTCTGGCGCTTCAGGCGCCACCTCTCTGTAATGTGGCGCTTTAGGCGTCAAGTCTGGTACTTCAGATGCCAGCTCTTTGTAAAGTGACACTTTAGGCGCTTTAGGCACCAGAATCACATAATTCACTATTTTGGCTACAAATTTTCTTCTCTTCGCTACTTTTGTTCCAAATTCCTAAAATTTACATGCCTGCAACGAAAACATGAAAATACCCTTTCTTGAAAGTGTAATATCAACAAAAATAAGCATAAAATGTATACTTAAAATAACACATTATTTTGGAGTGTCANACTATTTTGGCTACAAATTTTCTTCTCTTCGCTACTTTTGTTCCAAATTCCTAAAATTTACATGCCTGCAACAAAAACATGAAAATACCCTTCTTGAAAGTGTAATATCAACAAAAATAAGCATGAAATGTATACTTAAAATAACACATTATTTTGGAGTGTCAAATCTCTCAAACATAAATGTTACTTGTCCTCAAGTGTTCTTTTACTACATAAAAATATGACTTAGGATAAAGATTAACTTACAAGCTTCTATACTTTAGTTTAATAAATAAAATTTCATTATTTAAGAAAAATTTTTAACAACTTAGATTAAAACTGTAAGTATAAGAGTATTTAGTAATCAAATCTAAGATTTTTGAATCTTTATTCATTTCAAGAAGAATCGTAACTTGTTATATCAAGGATACTTATAATATCCATATGAGAAAGAACTTAATGAAAAATTTACTTTTCNCAACTTAGATTAAAACTATAAGTATAAGAGTATTTAGTAATCAAATCTAAGATTTTTGAATCTTTATTCATTACAAGAAGAATTGTAATTTGTTATATCAAGGATACTAATAATATCCATATGAGAAAGAACTTCATGAAAAATTTACTCTTAAAGGTGCTAATACTCAAATACATGTTTAGAAACTGTAATAAAGCCTTTTTCTAAAGTTGATTCAAGTGAAGTCAAATTTTGATTAAACATCTCCTCAAGCTTCCATTCACATTCTTTTTTCTCTTTTTATTTTTTTCTTTTCTTCTTTTTTTAATTTTCATGATCTTTCTAATTCTTTCTTTTCTTTTCTTTTTCAAGTGAAAGTTACAATATCTGNGTGCTAATACTCAAATACATGTTTAGAAACTGTAATAAAGCCTTTTTCTAAAGTTGATTCAAGTGAAGTCAATTTTTGATTAGACATCTCCTCAAGCTTCCATTCACATTCTTTTTTTTCTTTTTTTATTTTTTTCTTTTCTTCTTTTTTTAATTTTCATGATCTTTCTAATTCTTTCTTTTCTTTTCTTTTTCAAGTGAAAGTTACAATATCTTGATAGCATTTAATAATTTTGAACTTCACTATCCTCTTCTTAAAGTTAAAACATCTTACCTTTCTTTATTTTATAAATTCATATTATTTTTGAACAATTTTCATAAAGTCTCATTCTTTTCTTCTGACATGAAACTCTAAAATTCTTAGTACTTAAAAATACAATTTACTTTACTATAAATAGAAAAACATAGTCTTATCCTTTCATACCAAATATCTTTAACATTAGAATTAACCTTCATTATTAAAGACTTTACTTAAATTTATCATAATATTTACAAAAAAAGATATAGTCATTTAAAGTTAAACCCTGCTATCTAAGTTCATGTTAAATTAATTTTAAGAATATATTTAATTGATGAAAAATAAATTTTAGTTTACTTCTTATTAAAAAAAAATTTATTTCCCCTAAACTTAAATTTTTAACTAATTAAAAATGTTCAGTACAAAAATTATTATTGATGAAAGAAAGCAATAAATGCATAAAAATAAAGAACTAACATGTAAAGAATTTCTGAATAAGAAACTGGGCTCTAGTATACTATAGGTGCTAACTTTACAAATGTAGGCTTTAAAGCATTAAATGAAACACAATATATTTTAAAGGATTTGTTAAGAAGTAAAAACATAAACTGAAACTGAAAAATAGCTAGAAATGCAAAACAAAAAAAACATAACAGACTACTAAAAAATCAGTCATCATCCTCTTCCTCATCATCATCATCTTCTTCTTCTTCTTCTTCTTCTTCTTCTTCTTGATCTNTATCCTCTTCTTAAAGTTAAAACATCTTACCTTTCTTTATTTTATAAATTCATATTATTTTTGAACAATTTTTCTAAAGTCTCATTCTTTTCTTCTAACATGAAACTCTAAAATTCTTAATACTTAAAAATACAATTTACTTTACTATAAATAGAAAAACATAGTCTTATCCTTTCTTACCAAATATCTTTAACTTTAAAATTAACCTTCATTATTAAAGACTTTACTTAAATTTATCATAATATTTACAAAAAAATATATAGTCATTTAAAGTTAAACCCTGCTATCTAAGTTCATGTTAAATTAATTTTAAAAATATATTTAATTGAAGAAAAAAAATTTTTAGTTTACTTCTTTTTAAAAGAAAAATTTATTTCCCCTAAACTTAAATTTTTAACTAATTAAAAATGTTCAGTAAAAAAATTATTATTGATGAAAGAAAACAATAAATGCATAAAAATAAAGAACTAACATGTAAAGAATTTCTGAATAAGAAACTGGGCTCTAGTATACTATAGGTGCTAACTTTACAAATGTAGGCTTTAAAGCATTAAATGAAACACAATATATTTTAAAGGATTTGTTAAGAAGTGAAAACATAAACTGAAACTGAAAAATAGCTAGAAATGCAAAAAAATAAAAATCAGCAATTCCTATTACAATTAAGTCCATAATACAATATTAAAGTAAAAGTTCCTTTTACAACAATTTTAAAGAAAACAAATAACAAACAATCAAAATAATAAAAAAAAAACATAATAGACTACTAAAAAATCAGTCATCATCCTCTTGCTCATCATCATCATCTTCTTCTTCTTCTTCTTCTTGATCTGGCATAAAATGAGTATAAATGGGGCAAGTTGGAAATTCCATATTATAATCACCCATTAGATATCTAGTCATGGCCTCCTGATATGCTATATCATATTGAACTCTCCTTTGCTGATAGTCATCATTATATGCATTCCTTGCTTCTATCCTCCAATCATATTTTTCAAATTCACAATATCCATTTGATGTATCATAAGCTGCTCCATGATTTTCTCACGTGAAGCAGAAGTTGAGGGTCTATCACTACCTATACTCTTGGATTCAGCAAATGATTCAAATCTTTGGATTATGTGTCTCCCAATTAGTTTATGTGGCTGCAGCTTTTCTCCATTCCTATTAAACACTACTCTTGATTGTTCACATAAAGTGAAAATCAGAGCATAGTATCCCAAACCTCTACCTGTAGTAATTCTGGCTATTCATCGAGCATTATGTACTATAAGAGCACCAACATCTATTGACTTCATTTTTTGAATGCATAAATTTAGCACAACTCTTCTCTTTGTTACTTCACTCAGATGATTGATTGGAAGAAATTTTGCAAAGATGGATTAATGACATACCTTTGATTGAAAAGTCATCATGGAAGTGGAGAAATTAACTTTCTTATTGTTCTTAATCTTCCATTCTCCCCTTCCATCAGTTGGAAAGGCAACTACTTAATCTAGTGATGAGTCGGTCATCACAAATGCAACATATTCACAATGGAATAAATTTCTCAAATCATAAAATGCATAGATCCTTTTTCTAGAAAATTTAACTTGCTTACCTCTCACGAAGATGTGATTATCTGTAGTAATTCTCAAGAACTCTCGGATTATTGAGACAATAGCTACTGTAGTGAAGTAGCTGAATCTCTCCTAATTTTTAGTGATGATCAACTTCTCGATCTCACCACCTGGGTTAGCAAATGCTCGTTTCAGAATCAATTTTCTCGAGCCCATTTAAGTGTTGTAACTATGTTGGTCCTTATAATTGATAAAACTCCTTATGCCGAAAGCTTTTGTAGGCTTTCCTCTTTTCTCTCGTGGAGCCATTCAAATTTCTATGGGTAACTCCACAAGTAAGATTCTTAAAACTTCTTCAACAAATTCCAATATTTTAGATTTTCCATAATGTAGGATAAATCTATGGTGAAAATAAAAATTTTTAAAGTTAAAGATAAGATCTCACCAAGAGAAGATAAAATCCAAGATTTTTAGCCATTGAAATATTCTCAAATCCACCTAATTTCAAGCCTTACGTTGCAGCTTAGAGGTAGGTGTCGGTGACAAAAAGTGCGCGTGTGACGCGTGTCTATAATGTAATATAATATAAATTTGGATTTTTAGAAAAATAATGTTTCAATTTTGAAAAAAGTAACATTTTAATTTTTAAAAATATGAGACCGAACCGATCCCACATAGACAATAGTTTAAATGATCGAGCACAACAGTGCAAGCAATGTACATATCCCAAAGGATAGATACACTAATTACTGGTGAAGACTCGATAAGTTAAACTAAAGAATTTTTACATCCGTTTAGTCTGCGAACCATTTTTTTATGTGCCAAAAAATTTCCTCATCTAATATAGAAGATTAGATAGGGTTTAAATTAAACTGGGTTCATAAAGTTTTCTATACGGGCAAGCCCCTATAGTTAATTACATCTTAAATGACCAAAGTCACATAAGAAAACTCTCGATTTAGATCATAAAATCATGCCTTAAAAAATTTCAAAATGTAGGACTTTTCAAAAATTGGACAAAGAGGTGTGAAATGGNCATTCCTATTAAACACTACTCTTGATTGTTCACATAAAGTGAAAATCAGAGCATAGTATCCCAAACCTCTACTTGTAGTAATTCTGGCTATACATCGAGCATTATCTACTATAAGACACCAACATCTATTGACTTCTTTTTTTGAATGCATAATTTTAGCACAACCCTTCTCTTTCTTACTTCACTCAGATGATTGATTGGAAGAAATTTTGCAAAGATGGATTAATGACATACCTTTGATTGAAAAGTCATCATGGAAGTGGAGAAAGTAACTTTCTTATTGTTCTTAATCTTCCATTCTCCCCTTCTATCAGTTGGAAAGGCAACTACTTAATCCAGTGATGAGTCGGTCATCACAAATGCAACATATTCACAATGGAATAAATTTCTCAAATCATAAAATGCATAGATCCTTTTTCTAGAAAATTTAACTTGCTTACCTCTCACGAAGATGTGATCATCTGTAGTAATTCTCAAGAACTCTCGGATTATTAAGACAATAGCTACTGTAGTGAAGTAGCAGAATCTCTCCTAATTTTTAGTGATGATCAACTTCTCGATCTCACCACCAGGGTTAGCAAATGCTCATTTCAGAATCAATTTTCTCGAGCCCATTTAAGTGTTGTAACTATGTTGGTCCTTATAATTGATAAAACTCCTTGCGCCGAAATCTTTTGTAGGCTTTCCTCTTTTCTCTCGTGGAGCCATTCAAATTTCTATGGGAATCCAAATAAAAGCTAAACAAATTAGAAAAAAAATGTAACTCTACAAGTAAGATTCTTAAAACTTCTTCAACAAATTTCAATATTTTGGATTTTCCATAATGTAGGATAAATCTATGGTGAAAATAAAAAATTTTAAAGTTAAAGATAAGATCTTACCAAGAGAAGATAAAATCCAAGATTTTTAGCCATTGAAGTATTCTCAAATCCACCTAATTTCTAGCCTTAAGTTGCAGCTTAGAGGTAGGTGTCGGTGACAAAAAGTGCATGTGTGACGCGCGTCTATAATGTAATATAATATAAATTTGGATTTTTAGAAAAATAATGTTTCAATTTTGAAAAAAGTGACATTTTAATTTTTAAAAATATGAGACCGAATCGATCCCACATAGACAATAGTTTAAATGATTGAGCACAACAGTGCAAGCAATGTATATATCTCGAAGGATAGATACACTACTTACTGGTGAAGACTCGATAAGTTAAACTAAAGAATTTTTACATCCGTTTAGTCTGCAAACCATTTTTTTCTGTGCCAAAAAATTTCCTCATCTAATATAGAAGATTAGATAGGGTTTATATTAAACTGGTTTCATAATGTTTTCTATAAGGGCAAGCCTCTATAGTTAATTACATCTTAAATGACCAAAGTCACATAGCAAAACTCTCGATTTAGACCATAAAATCATGTCTTCAAAAATTTCAAAATGTAGGACTTTTCAAAAATTGGACAAAGAGGTGTGAAATGAGAAATGCTCAAATTTGGAAGATTTTATTTTGGAATCCAAAGGAAGAAAAACTAGGGGATGCCTCGAATTCTGAGAAGAACCTCGGTGAATTCCCAAGATATCCTATAGTTTGGCTTCAATTTTGGTAAGAAAATATTAAATGTTTCATCTTGCCAATTATTATTATCTAGGGCTTACATTTGAATGCACAATCATACAAATAGCCTAGAAGATAAGAAGATTTAGGTCTTGACGAACGATAACTTCGGAATCCTAAAATGAGTTAGGGGAAAAATTGCACAACATAATTGTGCGAAGGCCTAAAGGTAAAGTTGAGGATTTATGTCGCACTAGGCGGATGATCCCAACTGTTTATATGCAACAGTATAACTAGTATTTGATTATATTTTTCACTTATCTTTGTTTACTTTGCAATAATACCAAAAACTTGATTGTGGAGAAAATAAGAATTTAACTTTTGAGCTTAGCATATATTGGGATACTACGCAAGTATACGTATCGTTATCAGGTAATATAGGGATTTTTTATTAATCCTCAAATATCGAACTCACAGGGATTGTTCACAGTATGTGATAATTCAAGTAATAAACTTTCTACTTTAAAAAGACAAATACTTAAATTATAGTTTTTATCACAAGAATAAAATTTACAGTCTTTTGGTATTTTTAATGTTTGGAAATGACATAAAAACTTAATAAAGATAACTTGAGTTTATGTAAAAGAAAAACACTAAATACGAAATATCTTTCTCCTTATCATTAATCAGTAATAAGTATAGGAATTATGTTGTGGAAGTATTCAAATTGTAATGTGCCAAATAGGAGCAATAGTATTCTTTACTCTTACAGGAGATGTGTTGACCACACTTTTGGTTGAGGTTTAGTTTTACCTCTTTAGTTGCCTAAGTTCTAGCCATAGGACTTTCCTATTTACTATTCCTAGAAAACTAGAAAATGAGCCCTCACCATTAGAAATTTGAAACTCCTCCTTGCTCAACTTGAAGTTCCACATATTGGTCTTAACCTTTAGCACCTAGTAGGTGGGGTCAGTATGAGGGAGCTCAAGATGAGCTAGTTCACTCACCTACACTCACTCTCACCAACAATCACCCACAACCCCAAACCCAAAATTGTTGACTTTGATCCCTTGATTTTTTTGGAGACTCATGTAGATGGTACCCTAAACCCACTATCCATATGCTAGGGTTGAGCTAAAACTAGTACATAGAGGACCCAAATGGGGATTCCATTGGTCCATAATTCACATATGGTGGTTTGCTTCCCAACAATCGCCATATGTGAATTAGGTAATTTAGGTAATTTGAGGTGATTGTTGGTGAGGACCCAAATTTAGTGTTTCATTGGCCCTTGATACCCTAAATTTGGCCAAATAATCCCAATTTACTCAAAATACCCAATTTTTTTTTTCAAAAAATCATTTTCAAACCATTTCAAAAAACCCAAATTACCCAAAATATCCCAAAAATTCCAAAATTACCAAAATACTCGCAAAATTGCCAAAATTACAAAAATACTTTTGGCACCCCAAACTTTCCCAAAACCTCCATAATCACTTCAAATGTCTCCAAAACCAATTGTAACCCTTCAATTGAACACAGTTTGGCCAATTTGATCAATTTGACCATTTTGACCAAAATCCCCAAATTGCCTTTAAAGGCCCAATTTCCCTAAATTCACCTTAATTGTCCATCAATTTGGTCCCAATTTCCCTAAATTTTAATTCTGAACACAAATTCACCTTTCATATGACAAATCTAAATCAAATCCAAGCCTAATTTGCCCATGCTTTGGGCTCGCTCTTGATCTAAGTCAAACTCCAAATTTTGGCCCTATGACTTAATCCTACCAAATTGAACCCCATAGTCTACTTAATTTGCCCGCATTTGGATTCTAAAATTTTAATAACACTTCTACAGACCGAAAATGACCTTCATTTGGCCTTGGTGAATCCTCAATTTCATTTAATTTCAATCCAAGTCCAAAAATCCCCAAATCTGGCCCAAATTGGCTGTCTCCAAATTCCACCAAATTGAATGCCTTAACCCCAAAATTGGCACCCAATTTATGTTGGAAATTCTTCATGGAATTTATATAGACCATTTTAAACAATCAATTTGAACCTCACCCAACCTTAGGTCAACCTGGACCCAAGTCTAGTCCAACATGCCCAAATTGACCAAAATCCCAAAATCCTTCAAATTGAGCTTCCAATTGGGTTCAAATCATTTTAATACTTCAAAAAAAATCTTCATGAAAATAATCCATACAATTTTAATCAATCAATTGGGTTGAAAGTCATGGCTAACCTAACCCAAAACCAACTCTTAGCCATTTGGACCCAAATTGGACATGCACCGAAATTAACTTAGCTATCTTAAAGCCACCAAATTGATGACTCCACAGCCACTAAGTACACTCTATTGACTAGGATAAACCCCCTTGTACAAGCCATGGTGAGCTATGGACTATTGGATCCCTAAATTAAGATATTCATGCCCATTTATAGGCCTTAACCAAAAATCTCCCCCATCATCACTTGCCATTGAGGGTTAACCATAATTAACCCTCCCACTGGATCGCCTGACCTCCTAGCCACCTCCCCTGTCCCTGCCGGCTGGCATAGTGGCCTGAAACCACCAAAAGTAAGAGCCCTAAGCCAAAATTCAAACCCAAACTCACCCATCTAAGCTGGCTAATTCCAATTGGCTTTAGCACTTCAAAACCCTCCACCTAAGCACCATTTTGCACCCCTCATTTAGCTATGATAGACACCCTAAGACATTTTATTTAAACCGCACCTCCATGGCTAAAGAAAAAAAGAACTGAAATTTTCTTAAGGAAACTCTGCCAATTTGCTCTCAAAGACTCCCTAAGACCTCCTCAGTTCAAGCCCACCATTTTCCCCCACTGATCTCTATTGTGGAAGATCAATTTTGAGCTCAAATTTATGCCAAAACTAAGACAGAACTCTCCATAGCTCCACAGCTCTCCAACTCTAATTACTTGTGCATAGACCACCACCATAGTGAGAGAAATTGATTCTCCATAAAGCCCCCTCTGAAATAGCCTCTAACCTAGCTCTAGACCAACACCTGAAAACCACCTTGAGCAAATTCATACCTATACCATTCATCAAGGCTTGGTACTTTATTTGAAGGTTCTTTGGGACCAATCGAAGCTACCACAACCATCTGATTGAGACCTCCCCTCTCAGCTAAAGGTATTGAACCCTAACCCTAATCCAAGCTTATTTTTACTTTCCATACATATTTATTGTATTTCATATCGTATAATCCATATAGATTGGTTCTTCTTGAGTAGATGAAAGTCTAGAAACAAACCCCATGTGATTTGGTTGAGTCTAGTCCAACATCTTAAGGTTTTAGTGTGAATGACTTATGGGTTAGGTCACTTTGGGACGATAACGGAGAGCCGTCCGATCGCATGTGTATTCAACAGACGGAGGAGATCAAGCTAGATAGATCCATGGTGCATAAAGCGCAGTCCACATAAAGGCTATGTGGCTAGCAACATCAAATGGTGAGCGACGCGTGGAGCCTTCGAAGTGGACGAGGATGAGTTGGCGCCGCATGGATAAATAGAAAAATATGGAAATTTTGAATTATTTTAAATGCCTAAACTTTAAAAATTCATATCATTCTCTAGACAAATCATAAAAAAAAGAAAAATACCCTCTTGCTCAGTAAACAGAAGAGAATAATGTTGACAAAAAATAAAAATTATTTTTCAAACATATGATTTTAATTTAATTAAATACCCTTTGTGGTATTTTAACTCTCCATGACTAAGGAGTGCTCACCATGGCTTGAGATTTTTAGGGTTTATTCCCCATCATAAATGGCATGTTCTCTGGTTTTTCTAAGGTCAGAGAGCATCTCTATGTCTCTAACCCTAATTTTCAAGTTAAGGTGTCTTATTTTAATTATATAAATCAAAACATCAATTGAAAAATTATGAGAACAATTTTAGTAGGTTTCCTGTGGTAAGAGAAGTCTAGGAAAAATATTGTAATGCTTTGAATCATTTTATGAATTTCTATACTTAGTTAAATGTGAATACCTTTTATTAAGTTGGGTAAAATAAATACATATAAAAACATAATAAAATTAACTCCACATTGTTCATAAAAATAATATCTATCCACTATAAAAATTTAAAAATTATTTGACTTAGTTTAAGCACTAAAGTGGATTTTTTTAAGAAAGCTTGTATTTTTGTAAAAAAATGATTATTATAAATTAAATACACTTAGAAAAATTATGAAAAGTGAATTTTTGAGTTCCTTGTGATGAGAGGCAATTAGGAAAAATAATTTTTTTTTTCTAAATTACTTGATTTTTAACCTCATTTTGAATTTAAAATAATTAACAAGAAATTAAAATGTCAAAATTACAAAAAAATATTTCAAGATGTGTCTAACTATTCTCTGATCACTTTGGACTCAATAAAATATTTTCCTAATTTTTCTAAGTTAAAAATACAATTTTAAAAGCTTAAAAGTGAATTTTCTTTATTTTCTCACTAAAATAATTATAATAAATAAATTTAAAATCACAAAATTATAAAATTTGATTCTCTGAGTTCTTTGAACTCAGAGAAGTCTAATAAGAATATAAACATAATTTTTGTAATTAAAACACTATTTTCTATTTAAAATATATCATGAAAATTGATCTAAACTAAAATAATAATAATGAAAATTTAATTCAAAAAAATAATGAAATTTTACCTAAATTATTCTCTGAACTAAGGAATCCTATGATAATTTTCTCATAAATAAAAACTTTATTTTGGGAAGTTAAGTAATTCATCTTTTGAAAATCTTATTTTCTGGATTTAAATAATTTTATAAATTAAATTAAATTTTGAGAGGTCTACATATCCTCCTCTAATATCCTAATTAGCTCATTGATATGATACTCTAAACCCTCAAAATCATTTGAGTTGTGTTTAATGAGTTATGAGGTGAAGTGTTTTAAGGGCAAAGTGGTAATTTCAGACTTTAACACCTTAATCAAAATTTAGGATTATCAAAGGGAAAATGGGTAATTTTGATATTAATAAACATGTTTAGATGATTGAAATACAATGGGGCTAAAAGGTAGAAACCCATTCAACACTTTTGCACAACATCAATTAAAAGCATAATTCTCCTAATCTTCATGACTTGGAAGTCAATTAAAGATCAAATTATTCTTAAGTGATGGCCTTAAGCTGGAAGCTGATAATTTACTTTTCTTAAGCCCAAAGTTGAGGATGATGTGATCATTTAATAAGGATATATGTCACTTGAATCAAAACTTTGAAAACCACCATTTCACTCATTATGATTGTTAAAGGCTTGGTTGTGACATGGGTTCGATGTCTAAACTCAAGTTGATTGGATTTAGAAAATGATACGACTGGTGATTAACTTCTTTAAGCACCACAAGCCTGACTTTAACTCCAGGCACCACAATCTTAAATGACTCAAACACTCCTTAAGGGCACCTACTCACATAACTTTTAAATGAAACATCAATTGACTAATCGAGTATCCTATCTTTGGGATAATTTAATTGTTAAGCTTCAATGAGCAATGGAATATCCGCACTCTAGCCTCAGATGAATATTGGCACATTATGATAAGATCAAAACGAACTCAGGATATTTCAAGTGATATTCAAAATGATCTAGGGCCACACCTTGAACATTTTGAAATCTATTAGATATTCTGAAGGGAAAATTGGAATTGCCATGTTCTGTTCTAAAATTATCCACTAGGATCTTCCGAGATTCAACCAAATCATAACTTGGGGTTTGGTAGCTAAACCTTCATCTACTCTTACAACTTAAACCTTCTTGCGATACTTTCAAGTACTAACCTTTCAGGTGGTGGAGCGAGAAGACTCGACAAGTACGCTTTTAAATAAATGAATTTACCTTCTTGTACTTTCTATTTCAAAATTGCATGTTAAACAACGATGTCACCCTGCATGAAAACCTAAACCTTCTAGGATAGCCACAAAATAAAAACCAAAACTAAAATTAACCAAGATAAAAATCACCTCCACAATAATCAAAATATAAGACAACTCAAATTTTAATCACAAACATCATGAAACCACAATTTCAACAAAATTAAGACGTCTCTATCGGGTGATCAGGAATCCTTCAGAGGAGGTAACTTACAGTTGCTAACGAGGCTTCCTAGGGTTTAAATGAAAGTATAAAACTCATTAGGTTGAGTTTAGTAAATTCATTTGGACTAAGTGAATCTGATATAAAATAGTGGTACCGGAATGAGAGAACCTTATGATCCTAACCGGCGTCGCTCTAATCAACTTTAACATGCCCCATAAGATTTAAATAACATTAATCATAGAGACATTTGATTTCACATCATAACCTGACACACTAGAAAACTTAAACTCGTCACGGCAATGAGCTTGGAGCTAGCATGGTGGGCAGCACGACAATTTTCAACAGCAAAAAACATCTACATTAGCTAAATCAATTTCCTTCCTTAGAATTAATCAACAAGCCATAGGACTCTGTGGTTGTTTGCTTACACAACATAAATTATCAACTTTTTCCTTAGGCTTTTGTGTAGCTATGCTATAAAAAATAAGCCCTAACTCGTCTTAGATTCCGAGGTTGTCATTCGTCACGACCTAAACCCTCACATCTTCCAGGCTATTTGTGTGATCGTTTCACACAAATGTAAGCCCTAAAATAATAAGATTGGCGGGATGAAACATTCAAATAATTTCTCCTCAAAACCAAAGCCAAACCATAAGACAGCTTGGGAAGTCACCGAGGATCTCCTCAAGATTTGTGACCTCTTCTAGTTCTTCCTCATTTGATTTCTATAATGAAATGTTCCAAATTTAGTCATTCCTCTTTCACACTTCTTCGTTTGATATCGTTGAAAATTTTAGCCTTTTGACCTCTTTGAAGATAATATTCCCTAATTTTTATCGAGAGTTTTCTTAAGTGACTTCGGTTATCTATAATGTAATTAATTATAGAGGTTTTCTCTTATAAGAGGCTTTTCCAAACCCAGATTAATATAAGCCCTATTTATATCTTCATATTAAATAGAGGAAACTTGTCGGCAAATAAAAATGATTTCATAGACCAAACANAATTCTGAACACAAATTCACCTTTCATATGACAAATCTAAATCAAATCCAAGCCTAATTTGCCCATGCTTTGAGCTCTCTCTTGATCTAAGTCAAACTCCCAATTTTGGCCCTATGACTTAATCCTAACAAATTGAACCCCATAGTCTACTTAATTTGCCCTCATTTGGATTCTAAATTTTTAATAACACTCCTACACACCGAAAATGACCTTCATTTGGCCTTGGTGAATCCTCAATTTCATTTAATTTCAATCCAAGTCCAAAAATCTGCAAATCTGGCCCAAATTGGCTATGTCTCCAAATTCCACCAAATTGAATGCCTTAAGCCCAAAATTGGCACCCAATTTATGTTGAAAACTCTTCATGAAATTTATATAGACCTTTTTAAACAATCAATTTGAACCTCACCCAACCTTAGCCCAACCTAGATCCAAGTCTAGTCCAACATGCCCAGCTTGTATTTTTGTAAAAAAAATGATTATTATAAATTAAATACACTTAGAAAAATTATGAAAAGTGAATTTCTAAGTTCCTTGTGATGAGAGGCAATTAGGAAATATAATTTCTTTTTTTTGTAAATTACTTGATTTTTAACCTCATTTTGAATTTAAAATAATTAAGAAGAAATTAACATGTCAAAAATACAAAAAAATATTTCAAGATGTGTCTAATTATTCTCTCATCACTTTGGACTCAATAAAATATTTTCCTAATTTTTTTAAGTTAAAAATAAAATTTTAAATGCTTAAAAGTGAATTTTCTTTATTTTCTCACTAAAATAATTATAATAAATAAATTTAAAAACACAAAATTATAAAATTTGATTCTCTGAGTTTTTTGAACTCAGAGAAGTCTAATAAAAATATAAACATAATTTTTGTAATTAAAACACTATTTTCTATTTAAAATATATCATGAAAATTGATCTAAACTAAAATAATAATAATAAAAATTTAATTCAAAAAAATAATGAAATTTTATCTAAATTATTCTCTAAACTAAGGAATCCTATGATAATTTTCTCATAAATAAAAACTTTATTTTGGGAAGTTAAGTAATTCATCTTTTGAAAATCTTATTTTTTGGATTTAAATAATTTTATAAATTAAATTAAATTTTGAGAGGTCCACATATCCTCTTCTAATATCCTAATTACCTCATGGATATGATACTCTAAACCCTCAAAATCATTTGAGTTGTGTTTAATGAGTTATGAGGTGAAGTGTCTTAAGAGCAAAGTGGTAATTTCTGACTTTAGCACCTTAATCAAAATTTAGGATTATCAAAGAGAAAATGGGTAATTTTGATATTAATAAACATGTTTAGATGATTGAAATACAATGGGGGCTAAAAGGTAGAAACCCATTCAACACTTTTGCACAACATCAATTAAAAGCATAATTCTCCTAATCTTCATGACTTGGAAGTCAAATAAAGATCAAATGATTCTTAAGTGATGGCCTTAAGCTGGAAGCTGATAATTTACTTTTCTTAAGCCCAAAGTTGAGGATGATGTGATCATTTAATAAGGATATATGTCACTTGAATCGAAACTTTAAAAACCACCATTTCACTCATTATGATTGTTAAAGGCTTCGTTGTGACATGGGTTTGATGTCTAAACTCAAGTTGATCGGATTTAGAAAATGATATGACTGGTGATTAACTTCTTTAAGCACCACAAGCCTAACTTTAACTCTAGGCACCACAATCTTAAATGACTCAAACACTCCTTAAGGGCACCCACTCACATAACTTTTAAATGAAACATCAATTGACTAATCGAGTATCCTATCTCTGGGATAATTTAATTGTTAATCTTCAATGAGCAATGGAGTAGCCACACTCTAGCCTCAGATGATTATTGGAACATTATGATAAGATCAAAATGAACTCAGGATATTTCAAGAGATATTCAAAATGATCTAGGGCCACACCTTGAACATTTTGAAATCTATTAGATATTCTGAAGGGAAAATTGGAATTGCCATGTTCTGTTCTAAAATTATCCACTAGGATCTTCCGAGATTCAACCAAATCATAACTTGGGGTTTGGTAGCTAAACCTTCATCTACTCTTACAACTTAAACCTTCTTGCGATACTTTCAAGTACTAACCTTTCAGGTGGTGGAGCGAGAAGACTCGACAGGCACGCTTTTAAATAAATGAATTTACCTTCTTGTACTTTCTATTTCAAACTTGCATGTTAAACAACGATGTCACCCTGCATGAAAACCTAAAACTTCTAGGATAGCCACAAAACAAAAACCAAAACTAAAATTAACCAAGATAAAAATCACCTCCATAATAATCAAAATATAAGACAACTCAAATTTTAATCACAAACATCATGAAACCACAATTGCAACAAAATTAGACGTCTCTATCGGGGTATCAGGAATCCTTCAGAGGAGGTAACTTACAGTTGCTAACGAGGTTTCCTAGGGTTTAAATGAAAGTATAAAACTCATTAGGTTGAGTTTAGTAAATTCATTTGGATTAAGTGAATCCGATAGAAAATAGTGGTACCGGAACGAGAGAACCTTATGATCCTAACCGGCGTCGCTCTAATCAACTTTAACATGCCCCATAAGATTTAAATAACATTAATCATAGAGTCATTTAATTTCACGTCATAACCTAACACACTAGAAAACTTAAACTCATCATGACAATGAGCTTGGAGCTAGCATGGTGGGCAGCACGACAATTTTCAATAGCAAAAAATGTCTACATTAGCTAAATTAATTTCCTTCCTTAGAATTAATTAATAAGCCATAGGATTTTGTGGTTGTTTGCTTACACAACATAAATCCTAAACTCTTTCCTTAGGCTTTTGTGTAGCTATGCTATAAAAAATAAGCCCTAACTCGTCTTAGATTCCGAGGTTGTCATTTGTTACGACCTAAACCCTCACATCTTCCAGGCTATTTGTGTGATCGTTTCACACAAATTTAAGCCCTAAAATAATAAGATTGGCGGGATGAAACATTCAAATAATTTCTCCTCAAAACCAAAGCCAAACCATAAGACTGCTTAAGAAGTCACCGAGGATCTCCTCAAGATTTGTGACCTCTTCTAGTTCTTCCTCATTTGAATTCTATAACGAAATGTTCCAAATTTAGTCATTCCTCTTTCACACTTCTTCGTTTGATATCGTTGAAAAGTTCTAGCCTTTTGACCACTTTGAAGATAATATTCCCTAATTTTTATCGAGAATTTTCTTAGGTGACTTCGGTTATCTATAATGTAATTAATTATAGGGGTTTGCTCTTATAAGAAGCTTTTCCAAACCCAGATTAATTTAAGCCCTATTTATATCTTCATATTAAATAGAGGAAACTTGTCGGCAAATAAAAATGATTTCGTAGACCAAACATATGCCATATATTTTTTAGTTTATTTGATCGAGCCTCATCCTCAAGTCTTGTGTTTATATATATATATGTAAATTAAATGTCCTCCCAAAGCAGGCGACGAGATTTTGATCAGGCGACCGACAGCTTCTAAGCGGCAACTCCTCCAACCAAAAATAGCGCCGATAAGATGCTATACAGAACATTGGCTAATTTAAAGTTTGAATAGTTCTAAAGACCAGTTAGGTAGGGAAGATACTAGCTCTCACCCTAGAGTTCCCTCGGCTCTTTCCACCTGGGGGGTAACTCCTCGTATCAAAACCTAAAATAATAAACCAAGTTAGGGGCTTTAGCCTATCACTCTAATGTCCTCTAACTCTACACCCTTCAAAGATTATTTCCTTATTTATTTGCACTCAATCATATGAACTACATTCTCATTCATACAATCTCATATGATTCTTTCCAATTATTGACTAAGACAAAACCAACCTAGTCCTTACATGTTATCACAACAAATTTTAACATTTAGATGGGCCAGATTAAGAAGTAAATGAAGTGCATGAAATTAAATCATCACAACTTCTTCCAATATTAAAGATTAATACTCTCCACAACTTCCATCCAAAACTTTAATTACTTATCATTTTAAGGAGAAAGATAAAGAGAACTACTCAGAATTCATGGAGAAAATAAAACCACACTTTAGTTTAACAGCATAAATCGTTGTCAAACACAAGCAGTCTCAATTAAAACTAAAAGTAATTTAATACAAAGATAAAAACTTATTTCAAATCCTCCACCAAACTCTTGAAATTCCTTTAAATTTCTTCTCTCTTAAAACACTCTTAACTCTCAAAATAAAACTAAAAACAAAAGGAAAAATAGATTTGTGGTGCCTGAAATTTTCTCTAAAAACTTCTCGACAAACATTTTCAAGAACTTTTTAGAACACTTCAGGACTCTTTTTCAGGACTCTTTTAAACGCCTCAACTTCCTTCTTTTTTAACTTTCCATGAGGTTCCTTGGTATCTCTTCAAAAAGTGCCTTAATTCGATGTATTTACCAAGGGATGCTTCATTTCACAAGTCCTTTAATTGTAATTTCTTCCTCGGTGGTTATAACCACCCATTTTAGCAAATAGGTGCCTCAAATGTCCCTTTAAAATTTGTCAAAATGAATTAACCCGTCAAGTTAATGTAACTATTGCTTAAGCGTGGGGCCTCTAGTGCTTAAACACGACTTTCTCTATTTTACTGACACCTTAGTGTTGGTTCTGTCGTTTAGGTGCCAAAATACTTTTGCACCATTTTTGCATTTTTTCTCCAAATTTGATCCTTTTTCACTTCTTTTAGCATTTTCACCTTTTTGGTTATACTTAAAAGAAAAACTCACAAATACCTTCCATTAAAGTGCAATATCTCAAAAATATGTCGAAAAATGTGTCTAAAAATACTACATATTTTAAGTATATCAAAATCCCTCAAACTTAAAATGTTACTTGTCCTCAAGTGACTTTCAATCTTTAAAACCAAATAAGTATGATTATGTATATGAGTTTGTTTATGAGTTTTTAAAAATTTTTTCTAGAAATATAGTATTCTAATTTAGAAAAAACTCTAGTGGATTAGACCAACTTAAAGTTTAGAAAGTAAAGAAGTATGAAAAATATGAGTTCCTATCTAATTCAGAAATACTTGTAGACTTTCCAAATATAGAACTTAGGCATTTTATTTCCTTCACTTAAAAATTTTTATTAATTATAATTTTACTTACTATATTATATCCTTAAGCTTAAGTGTTTCTCAAGACTTATACTTTAAAAAGATCAGATGTGGAACCTATTTTTGGTTAGGCTCTAATCCTCAAGCTTCTTCTCCCTTTTTCAACTTTTCTTTTCTTTTCTTTTCTTTTTGTTTTTCTTTTCTTTTTCTTTTTCAGGAAAGGATTACTATATTTGGATAGGCCNCCCCCCCCCCCCAACTTAAATTTTTAACAAGATTAAACAGTTTAGTTGTAGATAAATATAAGCAGGAACAAAAATTGAAATAACATGCTTACTAGAATTTTTATACCCTAATTATACAAGTACAAAATTAAAAATAGGAGTAAAATTAGTTTTTGATCAAATTTCTTACTTTTCAATGAATAGATATTCATTAGAGTTTTAAGTACTGGGTACAGACATAAAGCAAACAAACACACTAAAAAGATAAAAGAAAATAAAGGGTAGCAAATTTCTGAAATTAAAGTTTAAAATTAAAGCTAGCAAGATTTTCAACTTTCATAAGACATAGAAATAAGTTCATTCCTAGCTAACTAAAATACATTACACAACACACAAGAACAATTACTACTCAAGAATTGAAAACACAATACTAACAAAACACAAAAAAATATAATAACAATTAGACAAAAAGTTTAACACATCACATAGTCCAATAAGTACACAAACTCAAATGTAACAAGTTCACACCACAAAGTAAATCACATATTAGAAACATAAAATAACCTTAGTCCTTCTCCTCATCAACATCATTAGTGTCACCACTATCCCAAAAATTTGTAGGTTCATAATCAAGTTATTTTAGATATGAAGGGAATCAACAAACGTGGACATTCCATAACTTCTCGAAAATCCTGCTCTCTAACTAAAAATAGAGTGTTCAGAATATAATTTCACATTCACATTTGTAATTTTTTTTTAGAGGCAATGGTACTTCTTCCCAACTATCATATCTTACACTAGCTTGCTCACATAAAGAAAAGATAAAGGAAGCAAATCCTAGACCTACAGTAGTAGCAGTAGTGGCAGAATTGATGATAGTCTGATAAATCAAAGCTCCAATGTTGATAGAATTACACTACTAAATATAATAATTCAACATTACTTTTTCTCTTATAACTTCATTAAGATGATTTGTTGATAACAGACCAACTGAAATAAAGTAGTTACACACCTTCGATGGTGCACTTAACTTTAAAGTGGGAAAATTGACTCTCCTCTCATTTTTAATTTTCCAGAGCCCCCTTCCAACAGTTGAAACTGATATACTCTCATCCAGTTTCGTCTCATTAGGAACATAGTTTGAAAAAAAACACAGAGTATCATATGGTAAATGGTAGCACATGTTGATTACCTCTAATGAAAAAAGGTACCAATTTTCCTCTGACCATGACTCTATCCTCTTCTGCCTCAGGGAGGTTTGCATAGAACTCTCGCACTATAGAAATCATAGCCACAGTAGTAAAAAAACAGAATCATTCCCTATGTTGGCGAGCGATCAAATCCTCCACAGATCCACCTGGATTTTTGGAACACTTTCTCAAGAATTAATTTTCGTGACTGTAGAGCATCACTATATTTGTCTTGAGCTTTCAAACTAACAAACTTGCTGGAATCAAAGTGGGTCTTTCCCTTACTCCTCTTCATTCTTGGGGTCATTTTACAAATTTCACAAAATTCCACAATAATTTCAAATATCAAGTCTAATCTACTAAACTTAACTCCTATAAGCTTAAACTACACTTTCTATGTAATTTCTATAAATTTTCTCAAGGTTTTCACCAAGAATAGTAAATTTTGGGTACGTCCATAATGTGCTCAAAATACATGGTGAAAATCCAAAATTTCTACATAGAAGTAAAGATCTTACCTAAAGAAATCCAAATATAGCAAATTTAGCTTGAATCCACAAAGAAATCTCCACGAAAATGTTCTCCCTAAATTTAAAACTGCAAACTTGAAAGGAAGAAGTTGATGGAAGGAGAGAAAATGGTGTTTTTTGGGGTTAATTTTCACTTTAACCGTTCATAAACTGGTTTTTGTGAATCGGCGCTTAAGCGCGGACATGTGGCGCTTAGGCACCTGCCTCTCGGGTTGCTGATACACCTAAAATATATAGTGTTTCTAGACACATTTTTATACCTATTTTTGAGATATTGCAGTTTAATGAAAGGTATTTTTGTGTTTTTTCTTGCAGATACAAGTAAAAATGAAAAAAATGCTTAAGAGAGTGAAAAAGGATCAAATTTGGAGCAAAAAGGTTAAAAATTGTGCAAAAGAGTTTTGGCGCCTAAGCTCCAGATCCGGTGCTTAAGCGCCAGTTAAATAGAGAAGACCGTGCCTAAGCACTGAGACTTGCGCTTAAGCAGCAGTGACAGTTACTAAACGAGTAAAATCAGTTTTCACAACTTTCTAAAAGGTTTTTGAGGCACCCATTGGCTTAATAGGTGGTTGTAACCACCATGGACAAAATTTATCATGAAAGGACCTTGGGCAAATACATCAAATCAAGACACATTTTGAAGAGATCCCAAGGCACCTCTTGGAAAAATATAAAAGAAAGAAGAGAAGACTTAGAAAAGAGTCCTGAAAATATTGACAAGTTTTGAAAGTTCTTTTCTGAGGAGTTGGTTTGGAGAGATTTTTAGGAACTGCTTTTTATTTACTTTATCATTTTTGTTATTTTTTTTGAGTGATTGTAAAAGAGAAGAGATTCAAAGGAACTTCAAGAGTTTGGTGGAGGACTTGAAATAAGTTTTTATCTTTTTGTTTTAGACTACTTTTGGTTTTAATCAAGAATTTTTGTTCTTTTGACAATGATTTCTTCTTTTAAACTAAAGTGTGGTTTTGTTTTCTCCATGGATTCTTTGTAGTTTTCTGCATCTCTCTTCTTAAAATGACAAGTAATTAAGTTTTGGATGGAAGTTGTGGAGAATATTGATCTTTAATATAAGAAGAAGTTGTGATGATTTAAACCCGTGCATTGCATTTACTTCTTTATTTGGCCAATCCAGATGTTAAAATTTTTTGTGAGAAAATGTAAGAACCATGCTGGTATTGTCTCAGTCAATAATTGGAAAGAATCACATGAGGTTGTATGAATGATAATGTAGTTCATATGATTGAGTGCAAATATTTAGGGAAATATTCATTTATGGGTGTAGAGTTAAAGAACTTTAAAGTACTTTTCTTCTACAAAAACTTTAGGTATCTTTTTAAGTTGTTACTGTTTTGTTAAAATATCAAAACTACCAAAAATATTTAAATTTTAAATTCCTGCAAAAATCATTTTTAGTTTAAGTAATTACCTTTTTAAAAATAGAAAACATTCTAAAAAGTGCATATTGCATATTCTTCCTTGTGCGTTCGATATTCAGGTCTCAATAAAAAAATCCTATATTACTTGATAATGATACATAGCTTGCGTAGTATCCCAATATAAATATATATAAATTAAAAATTTAAATTCTTATTTTTCTTCAAGATCAAGTTTTTAGTTTTGTTCCAAAATAAGGAAATATAAGTAAAAAATATCATCCGAATTATTGATATACTGTGCATAAGTAATAAGTATTGAGGGATCAAGTTTTTGGCGACATTGCCGGGGAAGAAAACTAAGTGAATTTCTATTTTTAGAAAGGCTTATTTAAAATTTAAATATTGCATCTTATTTTTTATGTTTTATTTTATTTTATTTTATTTATGTTAGTGTATACGTTGTTCAAGTTTTGAAAGACTAGTGCCCTATGATTCTGAATTAGAAAGAACTATTAAAAAAATCAGAAAAACCAAAAAAATTAAAAATCTTTAAAAAAAATTACAGAAATTGTAAACCAAAATAATCAAAAAGTTGGAATTCATCAAGAGTTTAAACTTTTAAGAGATTATGCCAACCCTACTGTAGATGAACTTAACTGTAGTATTCAAAAACCTACTGTAGTGGCTAATTCATTTGAGATTAAACCTGTTATTATCCAAATAGTATCAAATAGTCAGTTTGGGGGATCACCAATTGAAGATCCAAATTTACATCTTGCCAATTTTCTAAAATTGTGTGCTACATTTAAATACGATGGTGTTTCAGATGATGCCATAAAACTTAGGTTATTTCCTTTCTCACTTAGGGATAAAGCTAAGATGTTGTTGAATATTTTAGCACTTGGATCTACCAGAACTTTGGGTGATTTAGCATAAAAATTCCTTGTTAAATTTTTTTCACCATAAAAAAAACTACGAAGCTTAGAAATGATATTACATCTTTTAATAAGTTTGAAGGGGAATCTATTTATGATGCATGGGAACGATTTAAAGAACTCTTAAGAAAGTATCCACACCATGCTATACCATATTGGTTAGTAATTCAAACCTTTTATAAAAGGAAAGCAGCCAATATTCATGAAACTGATGCATTTACTATGTTAGCAAATCAAGTTGCTACAATTTCAAGGAAGTTAGACCAATTTGGAATGAATTTTTCTCAACCAATTTCTATGATTGAAGAGAATTCATTAGGCCAAATGATAGATTCTCAAGCATCATTAGAAACTTTGAATGCCATAAATAATAAGCAAAATAACCCATATTCCAGTTATTATAACCTTGGTTGGAAGAACCATCCCAACTTTAACTGGAATAATAATTTTGGTGATAATAATCAGCAATGGGGAAACAACCAATTAAACCCATTGGGAAAATGGAACAACCAAGGGAATAATAATTATAGATTTACTTATCCTCCAAGTATCAACAGTAATACACAATTTAAGGATAAAAAGTTTTCTATAGAAGAAGTGGTGTTAAAAATGGGTGTTACAAAGTTAAGAAGCTGCAATTAGAAATATTGAGAATCAACTTGGGCAAATTGCAAGTTCATTAAGTAATAGATCCCAAGGAACACTTCCTTGTAATACTGAATCAAATCCAACAGACCAGAATAAAGAGCAAGTTAAAGCCGTACAACTTAGAAGCAAAAGAGAGTTGGAAGGTAGGATTCAAAAAGAGATTGAAGTAGAAAGTGAAGAAATTGAAGAATCAAAAGAGGACGCTTCGAAAGATTCTGAAAGACCTATTTCTCCGTTGAAAATTGATTTAGAAAACCACCACTTACATTTCTTCAGAGACTTCGATAATAAAAGTTGGATAAGCAATTTTCAAAATTTCTGGAAATATTTAAGAAGCTTACAATCATTATTCCATTTGTTGAAGCCTTAGAATAAATGCCAGGAAATGTAAATTTTATGAAGGATATTCTCAACAGAAAAATGAAGTTTGAAGATAATGAGATTATTGCACTTAGTGATGAGTGTAGTGCTATAATTCAGAAGAAACTTCCTGAAAAGCTTAAAGATCCTAGAAGCTTTACAATTCCATGTTCAATAGGATACATATTTTATTGGAAAGCTTTATGTGATTTAGGTGTAAGCATTAACCTTATGTCATTATCAATATTTAAAAGATTGGGATTAGGAGAAATAACCCCTACTACTATAACTCTGCGTTAACAGATCGTTCAATAACCTATCCTAAAGGAGTTCTAAAAGATCTCCTAGTGAAAGTGGATCAATTTATCTTTCTTGTTGATTTCATTGTGCCAGATATGGAGGAAGATAAAGAGATACCTATCATTTTGGGTAGACCTTTCCTAGCCACAATAAGAGCAATGATAGATGTGCAAAAAAGAGAATTAATAATGCATGTCAATGATCAAACTGTTACTTTTAACATTTTAAAATCAATGAAATACCCTGCAAAAGGTAAAGATGATGAATGCTATAGAATGTATGTTACAAGATATCTAAGAGAAAATGAAGAAAAATCTAAAGAAAAAGATTTGGAACACGAGCAAGAAGAGGAATTAGATCAATGTGTAAACCTTTTTAAGGAAGATTCAAGTTATATTTAAGAAAGTTTTGAAATTTAGGACACGATAGACAAATACAAATCATTTTGTTCATCTATTGAAAATCCTCTAGAACTTGATTTGAAATTACTTCCTGAACATTTAAAATATGCCTTTTTAGGAGATTCCTCTACTTGACCTGTTATAATTTCCTCGAAGTTAACAAAGGAAGAAGAAGAAAAGCTGATGAAAATTCTAAAAAAAATTATGAAAGCCTTCAGAAGGACAATTGTTGATATTAAAGGAATCAGTCCTTCAATTATATGCATAGAATTAATCTGGAAGAAAACTGCAAACCCAGGGTTGATCCACAAAGGAGATTAAATCCCTGTTATGAAAGAGGTTGTTAAGAAAGAAATTTTAAAGTGGTTAGATGCTGAAATTATCTACTCTATTTCAGATAGTGCATGAGTTAGTACAATTCACTGTGTTCCTAAGTAAGGAGGAGTAACTGTAGCTGTGAATGAGCATAATGAGTTAATACCCACTAGACAAGTTACAGGGTAGCGAATATGCATTAATTATAGAAAATTAAATCTTTTCACTCGAAAAAATCATTTTCCACTGCCCTTTTTAGATCAAATGCTGAATAGACTAGCTCGGCATAAATACTTTTATTTTCTGGATGGATATACCAGTTATCATCAAATTCAAATGTCTCCTGAGGATGAAGAGAAAAAAAAAACTTTTACCAGTCCTTATGGTACTTTTTCTTTTAGAAGAATGCCCTTTAGTTTATGTAATGCCTCGGCTACATTTTAAAATTGTATGGATGGCAATTTTTTGTGATTTAATTGAAAAAGGGATTGAAGTCCTTATGGATGACTTTTCAGTGTTTGGAACTTCATTTGACTTATGTTTAGATTATTTATCTAAATTTATTAAGCACTGTGAAGAAAAAAATTTAGTCCTTAACAGGGAAAAATGCCAATTTATGATAGTAGGAGAAATTGTACTATGTCATCAATAATAAAAAAATAGTATGGAAGTAGATCCTACTAAAATTCAAGTGATCGCTAATTTACCTTCTCCAACAAGTGTAAGGGAGATTAGGAGTTTTTTAGGACATGCTGGATTCTACAGGCGATATATTAAAGAGTTTTTTAATATTGCTAAGCCTTTATGCCATTTACTGAAGAAAGATGCAATTTTCAATTTTGATGAGGAATGCCTAGAAGCTTTTAAATTATTAAAAGAAAAATTAATCACTGCACCAATTATAGTTTCACCAAACTGGGAAAAAACTTTTGAACTTATGTGTGATG
>JXCR01062050.1:33758-54709 GCA_002079205.1 Phalaenopsis hybrid cultivar | reverse complement strand
TCATCCTTCATGAAAGTTGTTCATAATGATGTTCTTCACCAACCACAACAATCAATTTGAGCTTAGCCCTTAGCCCATGGCCAGCCCAAGTTTGACCCAAACTTAGCCCAACATGCTTAAAATGGGTCAAAAATAAAAAATCCAAAATTGATTAACCAATTGACCTCAAAATGACTTTCACCCTTCATGAAAGTTGTTCCTCATGATCTCTTGATTAACCAATTGACCTCAAAATGACTTTCACCCTTCATGAAAGTTGTTCCTCATGATCTTAACCAATTGACCTCAAAATGACTTTCACCCTTCATGAAAGTTGTTCCTTATGATCTCCTACATAACCAATTGACCTCAAAATGACTTTCACCCTTCATGAAAGTTGTTCCTCATGATCCTCTACTCTACCAATTGACCTCAAAATGACTTTCACCCTTCATGAAAGTTGTTCCTCATGGTCTCTTACACAAAATTGACCTCAAAATGACTTTCACCCTTCATGAAAGTTGTTCCTCATGGTCTCCTACACCAAACTTGACCTCAAAATGACTTTCCACCCTTCATGAAAGTTGTTCCTCATGGTCTCTAACACCAAATTCCATATTGACCTCAAAATGACTTTCACCCTTCATGAAAGTTGTTCCTCATGGTCTCTTACACCAAATTTCATATTTAATTGGGCCAATTAGACCTCAAAATGACTTTCACCCTTCATGAAAGTTGTTCCTCATGGTCTCCTACACCAAATGATGACCTCAAAATGACTTTCACCCTTCATGAAAGTTGTTCCTCATGGTCTCTTACACCAAATGAACCTCAAAATGACTTTCACCCTTCATGAAAGTTGTTCCTCATGATCTCCTACACCAAATGCCGTATTTAATTGGGCCACTCAAAATGACTTTCACCCTTCATGAAAGTTGTTCCTCATGGTCTCTTACACCAAATGTCATGCAAAATGACTTTCACCCTTCATGAAAGTTGTTCCTCATGATATCCTACACCAAATGCCATATGTAATTGGGCTNACTTAAATTAATTATACAACAACTGAAAAAGAGTTATTAGCAATAGTATATGCCTTTGATAAATTTAAATCACATTTGATTGGAACTCGTTGTATAGTGCATACAGATCATTCTACTATTAAGTACTTAATGAAAAATAAGGATACTAAACTGAGACTTATAAGATGGATTCTTCTTTTACAAGAATTTGAGTTTGAAATATTAGGTCAAAAGAAAACTGAAAATCAAATTACTGACCATTTGTCTAGGCTTGAATTATAAAAATCACTCTTTTTTGAAAAAAAAAAAATTAATGAGCATTTTCTAGATGAAAAATTTTTCACTGTAAATGAGTGGCACGGTCCGTGGTATGCCGACATTGTGAACTATATTGTTAGTGATCATAAACCCTATCGAATGACATATCAATAAATGAGTAAATTTATTTCTGAAGCTAAGACTTATTTTTTGGATGACCCATATTCATATAAACAAGGAAATGATTTGATCATTCAAAGATGTGTAGAAGAAACTTATGAAATTTTCCAAAAATATCATAATTCTTATTTTTGGAGACATTTTGGTGTTCATAAAACCACATACAAAATTCTACAATCTGGATTTTATTGGCCTACAATTTTTAGAGATGTTAATGCCTATATCAAAACTTGTGCTAGATGTCAAAGAGTAGGAAATATTTCTAGAAGAAATGAGATGCCCCTCAATTATATGCTAGAAGTTGAAATATTTGATGTTTGTCGATTAGATTTTATAGTACAATTTATACCATCTTTCAGAAATTGATATATTCTATTAGAAGTGGACTATGTATCCAAATGGATATAAGCTGTTGCTTTACCTTGATGTGATGCTCAAAGTGTTGCAAAATTTTTGAAAATGAACATATTTTGTAGATTTGGGATTCTGAGAGTTATCATTACATATGGGGGAAGTCATTTCAGAAATGCTAGTAGGGAAAAATTATTAAAGAAATATCATATATATAATAGGAATTCTACTGCTTATCATCCTCAGACAAGTGGTTTGGCTGAATTATTCAATCGGGAAATTAAAAGAATTATGGAAAAATCTGTGAATCCAACAAAAATGGATTGGTCAAACAAACTTGAATATGCTTTATGGGCTTATAGGACTGCATATAGAACTCTTGTAAGAATGTCCCCATATAGACTAATATTTGAGAAAGCTTGTCACTTACAAGTTGAACTTGAGCATAAAGTATATTGGGCTATTAAAGAGTTCAATTACAATTTAAAAGATGCTGGCGAGAAAAGATTGTTACAATTCAATGAGCTTGAAGAGATAAGGAATGATTCTTATGAGAGTGCTAAGAATTATAAAGAAAAGATGAAAATGTGGCATGATCAATGATTCTTACTAAAAATTTTTTGCAAGGGCAACAAGTTTTGCTATATAATGCAAGGTTAAGATTATTTGTAGGAAACTTAAGTCTAGGTGGATGGGCCCATTTGTTGTGATAAAAGTTTATCCTTATGGAGCTGTGGTTATTAAAGATTCTAATTCTGAGAAAATTTTTAAAGTGAATGAAAAAAGTGAATGGACATAGACCGAAACCTTATTACATAGGGGATCATTATAAATATAATGATGGATTGACATTGGGTCAAGCAGAATGAGCACTGGTTACGTCGGGCAGACAAAGTAATACTAAGCGTTTTGTGGGAGGCAACCCATAGTTATCAGTGTGTTTTTGCTTTGATTTTTATTTTGAGTCTGATTAAGAAATTTGGGGTAGCATTTTAGAGTTTATTATGTGCTAATAATGATATTTAGACTTTATTTAGACATAAACAAGTTAGAATGAGAATTTGGACATTAAGTTGACTTGTGCAAAAATGTGCACTGGCGCCTAAGCGCCAGATCCGGCGCTTAAGCGCAGTAGTTTAATCACATGTGAAAATTTTGATTTCTAGAAGGTGTAATTGCAATTTAGTTTGAATAAACGTGTCTTGGCAGTTTCTAGTCATGCCTAGAAGTTGTGAGGGAGAATTAAGCCTATAAATAAAAGGGGTTTGTGAAGGAATTTCACCCCAGATTAGTTTTAGCCCTAAAAGTCTAGGAAAGAGAGAGATTTAGAAAAAATGTATTCATGGGAGATGGATTTGAAGAAGAAGGAAGAAGCTATGAAGAAGAAGTTCATTAGTCAAAGTGCACAGGAGATGTATAATGATTTATTAGCTGTTAGTATTGAAGGGATATCTGAGAAGATCAACCGGATGGAGAATACTATATCTTTATTAGAGACTAAAGTACTTGAATTGCATGCTTGTTTAGAACATATTGGGTGGCAACTTCAGATGCAATTCAGCCATACCAGTTATGTAGAGGAAGCGGATAAGGCGATGTTCCTTAAGCAGAAGTGGATCAAAGGTGATAGTATTAGAGCTCATCACCACCATCCGTTTTCTCAACTCTATATTCCTGGAGAGACTACTAAAAGACAAGAATTCATTCCTTCTAATGAAGAGTGACATTAAGTTAAGTGTTAGGAATTGTGTGTTTGGAGTCATATTCTTAAGTGTGTTAGTGTTTATGTCTTGTGTTTAGTGTTTGTATAACTTATTGTAAAATGTGTATTAAGTGTTTTGTATTTAAGAAAATTTTCTCATCCAAGACTATTTGGAGAGAGAAGTAAGTGTTTAAATGTATTTGTACTCGTTTGTGAATTAATATAAGTTTATTTTTGTGAAAATATTTATTACTTTTAGCCTGGATTTGAAATAGTTATTAAAGAGAGTTTTGAGATAGAGGAAGTAAAAATAGTCCTTTAAAGTGTTACGAGAACATTTAGGGGTGGTTTACTTAGGCTAATTGTACATTTTACTTAAAAATTAAAAATTTTGAAAATTGTGCACTGGCGCCTAAGCGCCACATCTCACGCTTATGCGTGAGCCAACCCGAGAGGCAGGCGCCTAAGCACCACTTACCTGTGCTTAAGCGCCGGTTCACAAAATCCAGTTCGTGAACAGTTAAAAGTCAATTTTAAGCCCAAAAATACCATTTTTAACACCTCATATCATTTTACCCAACTCAAAATCGTGATTTTAAGGGCTAGGGTAAGTAGAATTTGAAGATTTTTTGGTGGAATTGAGTGAGATTTGCTAGATCCATGTTCCTTAAGGTAAGAGATTTACTTCTATGCAAAATTTTTAGATTTTTGCCATATATTTTGAGCACATTTGGAAGATTTTGAAAATTTACTATTCATGATCAAAAGTGAAGAAAAATCTATGGAAATTGCTTAGGAAGTTTAGTTAGTGCTTTTAGAAGTTTATTTAGTGATTTAAACTTGATTTTTAAAGTTATTTTTGGAATTTATCAAATTTGTAGAATGACACGAAGAATGAAAAGGAGTAGAGGAAAGAGCCCATTTGATTTGAGCAAGTTTGTCAGTTCGAAAGCTGAAGATCAGTATAGTGACGCTCTGCAGTTACAAAAATTGATTCAGGAGTGATGTTTCAAAAGTCCAGGTAGAGAAGTAGAAGATCTGATAGTCCGTCGATACTGCAAAAAGTTATATTGTTTCTCTGTCATCGTAGTGATTTCTGTTGTGAGGGAGTTTTATGCAAATCTCCCAGAGGCTGAAGACGATTGAGTTATGGGTAGAGGGAATTTGGTACCTTTTACTCCAGAGGTAATCAACTTGTTTTACCATTTACCACCAGAGACTTTATGTTTTTTATGCGAATCATAGTCCTAGTAAAGCGGAGTTAAGTGAGATTATTTCATATTTGACTATTGGGAGACGACTTTGGAAGATAACCAATGAGAGGAGAGTAAATTTTCGAACTTCAAAGTTACGTGCAGCTTCGAAGGCCTTGCACTATTTCATTTCTGCTCGTCTGCTTTCGACCAATCATCTCAGTGAAGTTACCAGAGAGAGACNCCAAGAATGAAAAGGAGTAGAGGAAAGAGCCCATTCGATTCGAGCAAGTTTGTCAGTTCGAAAGCTCAGGATCAATATAGTGACGCTTTGCAGTTACAAAAATTGATTTAGGAGCGATGTTTCAAAAGTCCGGGTAGAGAAGTAGAAGATCTGATAGTCCGCCGATAGTGCAAAAAGTTCTATTGTTTCTCTGTCATCGTAGTGAGAGAGTTTTATGCAAATCTCCCAGAGGCTGAAGACTATTGAGTTATGGTTAGAGGGAATTTGGTACCTTTTACTCCAGAGGTAATCAACTTGTTTTACCATTTACCACCGGAGACTTTATGTTTTTATGCGAATCATAGTCCTAGTAAAGCGGAGTTAAGCTAGATTATTTCATATTTGACTATTGGGAGACAACTTTGGAAGATAACCAATGAGAGGAGAGTATATTTTCGAACTTCAAAGTTACATGCATCTTCGAAGGCCAGGCACTATTTCATTTCTGCTCGTCTGCTTTTGACCAATCATCTCAGTGAAGTTACCAGAGAGAGACCAACGTTGAACTATTGTATTTAGGAAGGAAAGCCCATCAACATAAGGGCTTTGATCTATCACACTATCATCAGTTCAACTGCTGCTGCTACTACTGCAAGTATAGGATTTGGTTCCTTGATATTTTCATTATGCGAGTAGGTTGGAATGAAGTATGATAGTTGGGAGGAAGTTCTGTTACCTCTAAAACCCATTACGAAGGTGAATGTGAAGACTTATTCTAAGCATTTGATTTTTGGCTGGATAGGAGGATTTTTCAGAAGTTATGGATTAGAGACGTCTGCTACATCTACCTCCACTACATCTTCATCACGACTATCTACTTCTCGTGCTTCTACATCTAGACGTGATACCAAACTTTAGACGAGTTATTGCAGAAGATGATGAACAATATCAATTTTACCGCTGATAAGGTATAAAATTTAGAGCATTTTGTAGATCATACTAATAGTTATAATAGAAGGAAGAGTGATTATGAGGAGAAATTCAACTCATCTTTGGAGAGCCTGATTAGAGGTGAACCAGGAGTGCAATTTCTTCCATATCCTCGATATCCTGATTATGAACCTGCAAAAAAAATGGCACAGCGATGATTCTGAGGATGAAGAGTAGAGTTGAGAGATTCATTTTATCGTTGTAATATTATGTGAACTATGTGGTATGAGCTTGCTACATTTGCATCTATGTGTTGTTTTAAACTATGATTTATGTTGTGTTTATAATTTTTATGTTCTGTTGTTGTTAGGATTGTTGTGTTAGATAATATTTCATTTTATTTTTAAATTTTAGGGTAGTAGTTGTTGTATTGTGTTTAGTACTATGATTTAGTTAGTTTAGAACTTAACTCAATTTCATATCTGTTATAAAGTAGAAAGTCTTGCTAGCTTAGATCTTAAAATTGAAATGCAGAAATTGCTACCCTGCATTTTTCTATTATCATGTTAGTGTGTTATTTTCTTTTATACTNAAAGCCCATCAACATAGGGGCTTTGATCTATCACACTATCATCAGTTCAACTGCTGCTACTACTACTGCAGGTATAGGATTTGCTTCCTTGATATTTTCATTATGAGAGTAGGTTGGAATGAAGTATGATAGTTGGGAGGAAGTTCTGTTACCTCTAAAACCCATTACAAAGGTGAATGTGAAGACTTATTCTAAGCATTTGATTTTTGGCTGGATAGGATGATTTTTCAGAAGTTATGGATTAGAGACGTCTGCTACATCTACCTCCACTTCATCTTCATCACGACTATCTACTTCTCGTGCTTCTACATCTAGAGGTGATACCAAAACTTAGGACGAGTTATTGTAGAAGATGATGAACAATATCAATTTTACTGCTGATAAGGTATAAAATTTAGAGCGTTTTGTAGATCATACTAATAGTTATAATAGAAGGAAGAGTGATTATGAGGAGAAACTCCACTCATCTTTGGAGAGCCTGATTAGAGGTGAACCAGGAGTGCAATTTCTTCAATATCCTCGATATCCTGATTATGAACCTACAAAAAAATGGCACAGTGGTGATTCTGAGGGTGAAGAGTAGAGTTGAGAGATTCATTTTATGGCTGTAATATGATGTGAACTATGTGGTATGAGCTTGCTACATTTGCATCTATGTGTTGTTTTAATCTATGATTTATGTTGTGTTTAGAATTTTTATGTTATGTTGTTGTTATGATTGTTGTGTTAGATAATATTTCGTTTTATTTTTAAATTTTAGGGTAGTAGCTGTTGTATTGTGTTTTGTACTAGTGTTTAGTTAGTTTAGAACTGAACTTAATTTCATATCTGTTATAAAGTAGAAAGTCTTGCTAGCTTAGATCTTAAACTTGAAATGCAGAAATTGCTACCCTGCATTTTTCTTTTATCATGTTAGTGTGTTATTTTCTTTTATACCCATTGTTTAGAAGTCTATTTGAATCTCCACCTTTTAAACAAAAATAAAATGTTTAGAAAATTTGTCAAAAATTAATTTTACTCCTGTCTTTAGTTTTATACTTGTTATAATTAGGATGTTAAAATTTTTGTTAGCATGTTATTTCAATTTTCATTTCCTGCCTATATGATTATCTGATGCTAAATTGTTTAATCTGTTAAAAATTTAAGTTTGGGTGGGTGAAAAACATTTTCAAAACTGAAATTTTATTTGTTCTCAAATGTACTACAAGTGAGTTTGATTTTAAAAGAAAAATTGATTATGTATATGAAATTATATTAGGGAAATAAAATTTGATTTTAGAAATGAGTAAGAAATCTTAAAATTTTTGTAATGAAGAAAAACTTTTAAGTTAAAAATTTTTAGTATAGAAAATGATTAATATAAGTGACTATCTTTTGTAAGAAAAATTGTATTTTTGAAAAATTTAGATAATTTAGACTTTCATTTTTAATACTTAAATTTCTTCTATTAAAATGATTTTCAAAACTATTTTTATATGTAANTTTTGAAAAATTTAGATAATTTAGACTTTTATTTTTAATTCTTAAATTTCTTTTATTAAAATGATTTTCAAAACTATTTTTATATCTAAAAGTAAAAGTTTTATATCAAGGATTTACTTTAGGAAAGGAGAAGTGGAATTCAAAATCATTAATGGTCTATCCAGATATAGTAATCCTTGTATGAAAAATAAAAAGAAAAGAAATAGAAAAAGAAAAGAAAAAGAAAAGAAATGTAAGGGAAGAGAGGTTTGAGGATTAGTGCCTAATCAAAAATTGGTTCTACATTTGATCTTTTTAAAGTATAAGACTTGATAAAATTTTAAGCTTATAAATATAATATAGTAAGTAAAATTATTTTTGATAAAAATTTTTAAGTAGAGAAAAGAAAAGAACTAAAATCTAAACATAAATAACTTACAATATTTCTGAATTAGATAGAAATTCATATTTTCATAATTCTTAACATTAAAAACTTTCAAGCTTTAAGTTGGTCTCATTTACTAATTATTTTATTCTAAAGNTAAAATTTTAAGCTTATAAATATAATATAGTAAGTAAAATTATTTTTAATAAAAATTTTTAAGTAGAGAAAAGAAAAGAATTAAAATCTAAACTTAAAGAACTTACAATATTTCTGAATTAGATAGAAATTCATATTTTCATAATTCTTAACATTAAAAATTTTCAAGCTTTAAGTTGGTCTCATTTACTAATTATTTTTTTCTAAATTTGACTACTAAATTTCTAAATCTAAATTTTAGTAACTCTTAAAAAAACTCATATACATATCATACAATTGTGGTTTTTAAAGATTAGTGTCACTTGAGTTTGATATACCTTTAAAGATTGAAGTGTCACTTGAGGACAAGTAACATTTTAAGTTTGGGGGATTTTGATACAACTAAAATATATAGTGTTTTTAGACACATTGCTATACGTGTTTTTGAGATATTGAGCTTTAATGGAAGGTATTTTTGTGTTTTTCTTGCAGATACAAGTAAAAATGGAAAAAAAATGCTTAAAGGAATGAAAAAAGGTCAAATTTGGAGCAAAAAGGTGAAAAATTATGCAAAAGAGTTTTGGTGCCTAAGCGCCAGATTCGGCGCTTACGCACAAGTTAAACAGAGAAGGCCACTCCTAAGTACTGAGACCCCATGCTTAAGTGCCAGTGGTAGTTATTAGATGATTAAAATAGGTTTTCACGAATTTCGAAAAGGTTCTTAAGGCACCCATTGGCTTAATAGGTAGTTGTAGCAACCATGGACGAAAATCATCATGAAAGGATGCATCTCTTAGGCAAATACATCGAATCAATACACATTTTGAAGAGATCCCAAGGCATGTCTTGGAAAACTATAAAAGAAAAAAGAGAAGACTTAGAAAAGAGTCGTGAAAATATTAGCAAGTTTTGAAAGTTCTTCTCTATGGAGTTAGTTCAGAGAGATTTTCAGGAACCACTTCTTATTTATTTTATCATTTTTGTTATTTTGTTTTTAGTGATTTTTAAAGAGAAGAGATTCAAAGAAACATCAAGAGTTTGGTGGAGGATTGGAGATAAGTTTTTATCTTTTTGTTTTAGAATACTTTTAGTTTTAATTGAGACTTGTTGTTGTTTTGACAATGACTTCTTCTTTTAAACTAAAGTGTGGTTTTGTTTTCTCCATGAATTTTGTGTAGGTTTCTGTATCTTTCTTCTTAAAATGATAAGTAATTAAGTTTTGGATGGAAGTTGTAGAGAATATTGATCTTTAATGTAGGAAGTAGTTGTGATGATTTAAACGTTTTGGATGGAAGTTGTGGAGAGTATTGATCTTTAATGTTCGAAGAAGTTGTGATGATTTAAATCAATGCACTTCATTTACTTCTTGATTTGGCCAATCCAGATGTTAAAATTTGTTGTGAGAACATGAGCACTTCATTTACTTCTTGATTTGGCCAATCCAGATGTTAAAATTTTTTGTGAGAACATGTAGGAACCGAGCTAGTATTATCTTAGTCAACAATTGGAAAGAATCACATGAGGTTGTATGAATGATAATGTTGTTCATATGATTGAGTGCAAATAATTAGGGAAATATTCATTGATGGGTGTAGAGTTAGAGAACTTTAAAGTGACAGGTTAAAGCCCCCAACATGGTTTATTATTTTAGGTTCTGATATTAGAATGTTAACCCCCAGGTGGAGGGAATCGAGGGAACTATAGGGTGAGAGCTAATATCTTCCTTGCCTAGCCGGTCTTCAAAACTATTCAAACGTTAAATTAAGAAATGTTCTTTATAGCATCTCTAGTAAGGGTAAATAATATTATTGCTCCTATTTGGTACAACACAATTTGCATACTTCCACAACAAAATTCCTATACTTATTACTGATTCATGATAAAAGAAAATTATTTTCATATTAAGTACTTTTCTTCTAAAATAACTTTAGTTATCTTTTAAGTTGTTACTGTTTCGTTAAAATATCAAAAGTACCAAAAATATTTAAATTTTAAATTCATGCAAAAATTGTTTTTAGAATAAGTAATTATCTTTCTAAAATAGAGAAAACTTTCTAAAAATTGCTTATTAAATAATCTTCCCTATGGGTTCGATATTCAGGTCTTAATCAAAAAGTCTTATACTACTTGATAACGATACGTATACTTGCGTAGTATCCGAAAATAAATATATATACATTAAAATGTTAAATTCTTATTTTTCTTCAGGATTAAGTTTTTGGTTTTGTTGCAAAATAAGGAAATATAAGTGAAAAATACCATCATAACTATAGCTATAATGTGCATAAGCATTAAGTATTCGGGGATTAGTTGCCTCGTGCTTAAGCACGGGGTTCTAGTGCTTTGGTGTCAGGGCACAATCTTTGTTATTTTTAAACTTTAGTAAAATGCGCTACCCCTAAATTGTCTTATAACACTTAAATTATTATTTTCCTCTTCTTTAACTCTCATCTTTCTCAAAATTCCCCAATATAACTAATTCGATTCACGACTAAAATAACAAAAAATCTTTACAAACAAATACTTATATTCATTTATGAACTATTACAAACAACATTCAAATTATAATTCTCATTCCAAAGAGTCTCAGATGAGAAAATTTTCCTAAATACAAACAATAAACAAACTCACACAATAAAACACATAATCACATAAACACTAAAAACAAGACTTTACATTAATACATCAAACAACTTTTAATAAAAAAATCTTAGCATAGAAATTAATTTCATTTTACATTTATTGGAACAAATTCTTGTCTCTCATTAGCTTCTCCATGAGCATTTGTAATATAGAGTTGATAAAACGGACGGTGGTGACAAGCTCTGATATTATCTATTTCAATCCATTTTTGCTTAATATACATCGCCTTATTCATTTTTTCTATAAAACTTGTATGCTAAATTGCATTTTTAATGCCATCCAATATGCTCTAAATGAGTATTAACTTTATTTACCTTTGCCTCAAATGAAGCCACGTCAGGCTCAATTTTGTTGATTTTTTCCACTATTCGTTCGATACTAACGACTAAAAAACAGTTACTCATCTCTTGTGCACTCTGACTAATGATATTCTTCCTCATAGCCTCTTCTTTCTTCTTCAAATCCATCTCCCATGAAGACATTTCTCCAAATCTCTCTTTCTCTTAGACTTTAGAGCTACAAATGATTCTGGGGTGAAATTCCATCACAAAACCCTTCTATTTATAAGTCTAAATCCTTCTATTAGCTTTTAGGCATGTCCTAAAACTATCATGACATGTTTAAGTTAACCAATTGACGGTTAAAAATTCTATAAATCGCTCTTTTGCACAGGGTTTTTAATGTTTGCGCTTAAGTGCTGAATATAGGCGCTTAAGCGCCAGTACTTGTTTTAGCACCGAGCAACTTAACATCCAAATACACATTCTAATATGTCTAAGTCATTTAATAAAGTCTTAAAATCATTACTAACACAATTAGTCTGAAAAACACTACCTCAAGTTTTCTTAATCACACACAAAAAACATTCAAAACAAAAGCACACTAATAACTATGGGTTGTCTCTCACAGAGCGCTTGGTTTTACATTGTTAGCTAGACGTAACCCGTGATTAGTATGGTTGACCCAACATCATTCGATCGTTAAATTTAAGTTGATCCCTTATAAAATAAGGTTTCAGTCTATGATCATTCACTTTAAATATCTTCTCATTTTTAGGATCTGTAATATCCACAGCTCTATAAGGATAAACTTTCATCACAGCAAACAATCCCATCCACCTGCACTTAAGTTTTCCTGAAAATAATCTTAACCTTGCATTATTTAGCAAAACTTGTTGTCCTATCTGAAAATTTTTAGTAGGAGTCCTTCGATCATGCCAATTATAATTGTAAATCTTAGCACTTTCATAAGACTCATCCTTATTCATTCATTCTCATTTAATTGTAATAATATTTTCTCACTTTCATCATTCCAATTATAATTGAACACTGTAATCACCCAATATGTTTTATGCTCAACTTCAACTGGTAAGTGAAAAGCTATCCTAAATATTAGCCTATATGGGGACGTTCCTGTAGGAGTTTTGTATGCAGTCATATAAACCCAGAATGCATAGTCAAGTTTGACTGACCAATCCATTTTTATTGGATTTATAATTTTTTCCATAATTCTCTTAATTTAACACGTGGATAATTCAGCTATACCACTTATTTGAGGATGGTAAGCCGTAGCAATCTTATGGTTTATATGATAATTCTTTAACAATGTTTCCATTATGTAATTTCTGAAATGACTTCCCCCATCAGTTATGATAACTCTCGGCATTCCAAATCTATAAGATATGTTCATTTTTAAATACTTTACAGCACTTAAAGCATTACATCGTGGTAAAGCAACAAATATATCCATTTGGATACATAGTTCACTGCTAATAGTATAAATTTTTGAAAGATGGTATAAATGGTCCCATAAAATCTAATCCCCAAACATCAAACATTTCAACTTCTAGCATATAATTGAGGGGCATCTCATTTTNAGTTGATCCCTTATAAAATAAGGTTTCAGTCTATGATCATTCACTTTAAATATTTTCTCAGTTTTAGGATCTGTAATATCCACAGCTCTATAAGGATAAACTTTCATCACAGCAAATGGTCCCATCCACTTGCACTTAAGTTTTCCTGAAAATAATCTTAACCTTGCATTATATAGCAGAACTTGTTGTCCTATCTGAAAATTTTTAGTAGGAGTCCTTCGATCATTCCACATCTTCATCTTTTCTTTGTAAATCTTAGCACTTTCATAAGACTCATTCCTTATTCATTCATTCTCATTTAATTGTAATAATATTTTCTCACCTGCATCATTCCAATTATAATTGAACACTATAATCACCCAATATGTTTTATGCTCAACTTCAACTGGTAAGTGAAAAGCTTTCCTAAATATTAGCCTATTTGGGGACATTCTTATAGGAGGTTTGTATGCAGTCCTATAAACCCAGAATGCATAGTCAAGTTTGACTGACCAATCCATTTTTATTGGATTTATAAACTTTTCCATAATTCTCTTAATTTCACAATTGGATAATTCAGTTATACCACTTTTTTGAGGATGATAAGCAGTAGCAATCTTATGGTTTATATGATAATTCTTTAACAATTTTTCCATTATGCAATTTCTGAAATGACTTCCCCCATCACTTATGATAACTCTCGGCATCCCAAATCTATAAGATATGTTCATTTTTAAATACTTTACAACACTTAAAGCATTACAGTGTGGTAAACCAACAAATCTATCCATTTGGATACATAGTCCACTGCTAATAGAAAGATGGTATAAATGGTCCCATAAAATATAATCCTCAAACAATATTTCAACTTCTAGAGTATAATTAAGGGGCATCCCATTTCTTCTAGAAATATTGCCTACACATTGACATCTATCACAAGTTTTGATATAAGCATTAACATTTCTAGAGAGAGTAGGTCAATAAAATCCAAATTATAAAATTTTATATGATGTTTTATCAACACCAAAATGTCCCCCAAAATTAGAATGATGGCATTTTTGGATAATTTCATAAATCTCTTCTAAAGGCACACACCTTTGAATAATTAGATCCTTCCCATATTTATATAAAAATGAATCATCTCAAAAATAAGTCTTAGCTTCAGATATAAATTTCCTCTTAAGTTGGTATGTCATTCCATAGGGTATACTATCACTAACAAGAAAGTTCATAATGTCGGCATACCACAGAACACACCACTCATTAATGTTGAACAGTTTTTTATTAGAAAAATGTTCATTAATTTTATTTTTAAAAGAGAGTGGTTTTTCTAACTCAAGTCTGNATCCTTCCCATATTTATATAAAAATGAATCATCTCAAAAATAAGTCTTAGCTTCAGATATAAATTTCCTCTTCGGTTGGGTATGTCATTCCATAGGGTATAATATCACTAACAAGAAAGTTCACAATGTCGGCATACCACACAACACACCACTCATTAATGTTGAACAGTTTTTTATCAGAAAAATGTTCATTAATTTTATTTTCAAAAGAGAGTGGTTTTTCTAACTCAAGTCTAGACAAATAATTAGAAATTTGATTTTTAGTCTCCTTCTGATCTACTATTGTAAAATCAAATTCTTGCAAAAGAAGAATCCATCATATCAGTCTAGGTTTTGCATTATTCTTTTTCATTAGGTACGTAATAACATAATGATTAGTATGCACGACACATTAAAATCCAATTAAGTATGATCTAAATTTATCAAAAACATATAATATTGCTAATAACTCTTTCTTAGTTGTTGTATAATTAATTTGAGTATCATTAAGAGTTCTAGTAGCATAGTAGATTATTTTGAAAAGTTTATCATACCTTTGTCCTAAAATAGCTCCAATAGCATAATCACTAGCATCACACATTAATTCAAAAGGTTTTCCCTAATCTGATGAAACTATAATTGGTACAGTGACTAAATGTTTTCTTTAATAACTCAAAAGCTTTTCACCATTCTTCATCAAGTTTAAAAATTGTATCTTTCTCTAGTAAATGACATAACGGCTTAGCAATTTTAAAAAAGTAATCAATATATCGCTTGCAGAATCAAACATGTCCTAAAAAACTTCTAATCTCTCTTAAATTGTTTGGATAAGGTAAATTAGTGATCACTTTAATTTTAGCGTGATCTACTTCCATACCATTTTTTGAAATTTGATGTCCTAATACAATTCCTGCTGCAACCTTAAACTGGCATTTTTCCCAATTAAAGACTAAATTAGTTTATTCATAGCGTTTGAGAACTTTAGATAAATGTTCTAGAAATGAGTCAAATGAAGTTCCAAACACTGAAAAATCATCCATAAAGACTTCAATCCCCTTTTCAATTAAATCACAAAAAATTGACTTCAGACATCTTTGAAATGTAGCATGGGCATTACATAAACCAAAGGGCATTCTTCTAAAAGCAAATGTACCATAAGGACTAGTAAATGTTGTTTTCTCTTGATCCTCAGGAGTTATTTGTATTTGGTGATAAGAAATTTATCCATCCAAAAAATAAAAGTATTTATGCCCAGCTAGTATATCCAAAATTTGATCTAGAAAGGGTAGTGGAAAATGATCTTTCCTTGTGGAGAGATTTAATTTTCTATAATAAATGCATATTCGCCACCTGTGACTTATGTAGTTTGTATTAATTCATTATGTTCTTTTACAGTCACAGTTACTCTTTTTTTAAGAACACAATGAATTAGACTAATCCATGCACTATCTGAAATAGGGTAGATAATTCTAGCATCTAACCACTTTAAAATTCTTAACAACTTGTTTCATAATAAGATTCAATCTCTTTTGAGGAACAACCTGTTTGTAGTTCTTATCCATATGAATTCTATGCATACAAATTGAAGGACTGATTTCTTTAATATCAGCTATTGTCCGTCCAAAGGCTTTCTTAAAATTTTTTCAAAATTTTCATCAATCTTTCTTCTTCTTCCATTGTTAACTTTGAGGAAACTATAACTGGTAAAGTAGAGGAATCACCTAAAAAGACATACTTAAAATGTTTAGGAAGTAACTTTAACTCAAGTTTAGGACGTTTTTCTATTGATGGACAAAATGATTTATCTTTTTCTGTGGTGTCCAAAATTTGAAAACTTTCTTAGACATAGTTTGAATCTTCATTATAAAGATCTTCAAGTTGATTTAATTCATCTTCTTGCTCATGTTTCAAATCTTTTACTTCAGATTTCTCTTCAACATTTGTTTTGAAATGACTTTCACTCAGATATCTTATAACATTCATTCATTAACATTCATTATCTCCACCTTTTGCAGGATATTTCATTGATCTTGAAATATTGAAAGTAACTGCTTAATTATTGATGCACAATGTTAATTTTCCCTTCTAGACATCTATCATTGCTCTTCTTGTGGCTAGGAAAGGTCTCCTTAAAATGATAGGTATGTCTTTATCTTCCTCTATATCCACCATAATGAAATCAACAGGAAAGATAAATTGATCAACTTTTACTAGGACATCTTCTATAGCTCTTTTAGGGTATGTTATTGAATGATCTGCTAACTGTAGAGTTACAGTAGTAGGGGTTATTACTCTTAGTTACGATCTCTTAAATATTGATAATGACAAAGATTAGTGCTTACACCTAAATCAGAAAAAGCTTTCCCATAAAATTTGTCTCCTATTACACATGGAATTGTAAATCTACCAGGATCTTTAAGCTGTTCAAAAAGCTTTTTCTGAATTATAGCACTATAGTCCTCACTATGTGCGATAGTCTCATTATCTTCAAATTTCCTTTTCGCATTGAGAATATCCTTCATAAACTTTATATAGCTTGGCATTTGTTCTAAAGCTTCAGCATATGAATTATTAATTGTAAGCTTCTTAAAAATTTCTAGAAATTTTGAAAATTGCTTATCCAACTTTTGTGGATGAAGCCTCTAAGGAAGTGGAGATAGTGGTCTTTCCAAATCAATTTTATGTGGAGAAATATGTCTTTACGAACCTTTCTGAGCATCCTGCTTTGGTTCTTCAATTTCTTTTCTTTCTACTTCAATTTCTTTTTGAACCCTACCTTCGAACTCTTTTCTGCTTCTAAGTAGAACGGCTTCTACTTGCTCAATATTCTGGTCTTTCAAATTTATTTTAGTATTACTAGAAAGTATTCCTTGGGATCTATTACTTAATGATATTATGAAAAGTCCAAGTTGATTCTCAGTATTTCTAATTGTAGCTTCTTAACTTTGTAGCTGATTTCCCATTTGTAAGACCACTTCTTCTATAGATAACTTCTTCTCCTTAAATTGTGGATTACTATTAAAACCTAGAGGATAGGTAGATCTATTATTATTATTACCTTGGTTGTTCTAGTTTTCAATGGTCTTACTTGGTTGTTCCCCCATTGCTGGTTATTACCACTTGAAGTGTTGTTCTAGTTAAAATTAGGAAGGTTCTTCCAACTTGGGTAATAATAATTTGAATATGGGTTATTTTGCTTGTTATTTATGATATTCAAAGTTTTTGATGATGCTTGAGAATCTACCATTTGGCCTAATGAACTCTCTTCAATCATGGAAATTGGTTGTGAAAAATTCATTCCAAATTGGTCCAACTTCCTTAAAATTGCAGCAACTTCATTTGCTAATATAGTAAATGCATCAAATTCATGAATATTGGCTAAATTTTTAAGATTGACCCTCTTAGAAGAATATTGAAAATTATTGATAGTCATTTATTCAATTAAAGCATAAGTGTCATGAAATGGTTTTGACATTAATGAACGACCAACAACATCAACGATAATAGTTTTAAGAGACGCAGCTAATCCATTATTAAAAGTTTGAGGTATTAACCAATCTGGTATAGCATGGTGTTGACACTTTCTAAGGAGATCTATAAATTGTTCCCATGATTCATAAGTAGATTTCTCCCCAAAGTTATTAAAAGATGTAATATCATTTCTAAGCTTCGCAGTTTTTTATAGTGGAAAATATTTTGCAAGGAATTTTTGTGCTAAATCACCCCAAGTTCTGGTAGATAGAGGTGCTAACAAATGCAGCCAGATTTTAGCTTTATCCCTCAGTGAGAAAGAAAATAATCTAATTCTTATGACATCATCTTACACATCATCATATTTAAATGTAGAACACAATTCTAGAAAATTGGCAAAATGTAAATTTGGATGTTCAGTTAGTGATCTCCCAAACTAATTATTTGATACCATTTGGATAATAGCTCATATAAGCTCGAATGAATTAGCCTTTACTATAGGTTCTTAAATACTACAATGAAGTTCATCTACTGTAATGTTGACAAAATCTCTTAATGATCAAAATTCTTGATGAATTTCAGCATTTTGATTGTTTTCATCCGCCATTTCTCTAATTTCAATCTCAGGTTATCAGCATTTTGATCATTTTAATGTAACCAATGGCCATTTGAAATTCTTGAGTGCAAAATTTTTTTGAAAAGAACTGAATATAAAATATCTTTCTTCTTGTCATGAATCAGTAATAAGTATAGAAATTCTATTATCTAAGAATTTAAATTGTATTGTGTCAAATAAGAGCAATAAAATTCTTTACCCTTACTAGAGATGTTATATAGAACATTAGCTAATTTAATGTTAGAATAGTCTTGAAAATCGATTAGGCAGGAAAGATACTAGCTCTCACTCTAGAGTTCCCTCCACCTGGGGGCTAACATCTCGTATCAAAACCTAAAATAATAAACTAAGTTGGGGATTTTAGCCTGTCACTCTAAAGTCCTCTAACTCTACACCCTTCAAAGATTATTTCCTTATTTATTTGCACTCAATCATATGAATGGTGATCTCAATTTTGGTTGAGGTTTAGTTTTTCCTCTTTAGTTGCCTAGGGTCTAGCCATAAGACTTTTCCTGATGAATATTCTTAGAAAACTAGACATGGCACCCTCACCATTAGAAATTCTACCCTCTTCTTTACTCAACCTGAAGTTCCACATGTTGGTCTCAACCTCTAAGTACTTAGTAGGTGGGGTCATTATGGGGGAAACTCAAGATGAGTCACCCATAGGATTGCTGGACCTTAGGGTTGACCTTGGGTGTTGGTCTGGAGCTAAGGCACTCACTACACTAATCTGCACCCACAATCACTCACAACCCTGAACTCAAATCTCTAGCCTAGATCCCTTGATCTTTTGGGATATTCATGTAGATGGTCCCCTAAACCTACTAGCTCTAAAGTTATGGTTTAGCTAAGAACACTATGTAGAGGACCCAAAATGGGGTTTCCGTTGGTCTATGGCTTATTGGTGATTATTGACACCTCAACTCTACCAAAATACCCATCTTGGCCTTTTACCCCTAAAACACCCCCTAATTACCAAAATACTCCTCTTGGGCTCAAAATCACAAAAATTCCAAAAATTCTCAGAGAATTCTAATAAATCCCAAATATTTCCCAATTTCATTTCTCTCAACTACCCCATGACCCAATTTGGCCAATTTGACCATCTTTAACTAAAATACCCAAATTGCCCTTTAAAGTCTCAAATTTCCCCAAATCCAACTCAAATATCCACCAATTTGATCTCAATTGAACCCAATTCCAATCGTAAACTCAAATGTACTTTTGTTATGACCAACTAAACCAAATCCAAGCTCAATTGACCCATGATTGGAGCCCAATTTTGATTTGGGTCAAAACCCCAATATTGACCATAAGACCCAATCCAAGCTCAAATTGGTCCATGATTTGAGCCCAATTTTGATTTGGGTCAAAACCCCAATTTTGACCATATTACAATTGGTCCATGATTTGAGCCCAATTTTGATTTGGGTCAAAACCCTAATTTTGACCATATGACTTAATCTCACCAAATTGAACCCATAGCCTAGTCAATTGTCCTCCATTAATGTTGTAAAATCTTTATATCTCACCCAATTGAGCCCATAGCCTAGTCAATTGGCCTCAATTAATGTTGCAAAATCTTTATGGACCTAATCTCACCAAATTAAACCCATAGCCTAGTCAATTGGCCTCAATTAATGTTGAAAAATCTTTATGAAATTCCTATACATCAAAATCAACCATCAATTGACATTGGTGAAGCCTCAAATCTATTTGATTTTGGCCTAAATCCAAAATTCCCAAATTTAGCACCAAATTGCACCAAATTGGCTAAGTCCCTAAATTTCACCTAATTGATTGCCTTAACCTCCAAATTGGCATCCAATTCATGTTGGAAACTCTTCATGAGGTCCCTATTGACCATTTATAACAATCAATTTGGACTTAGCCCATGGCTAACCCAAGCTAGACCCAAGCCTATCCCAACATGAACAAATTGATTAATGTTCAAAATTCCTTCAGCTAGACCCAAGCCTATCCCAACATGACCAAATTGATTAAAGTTCAAAATTCCTTCAAATTAGCTAGACCCAAGCGTAGCCCAACATGACCAAATTGATTAAAGTTCAAAATTCCCTCAAATTGACCAAGACCCAAGCCTAGCCCAACATGACCAATTTGATTAAAGTTCAAAGTTCCTTCAAATTGACCCCCAGCTAGACCCAAGCCTAGCCCAACATAACCAAATTGATTAAAATTCAAAATTCCCTCAAATTGACCCTTTTTGGACTCAAAACCACTTCCACCTTCACCAAAGTTGTTCCTTGTGATCATCTACACCAAATGCAACAATAAATTGAGCCAATTGACATGGCTACCCTAGCCAAAACACAAGTTTTGGTCATTTGCACCCACTTGGACCCATAAACTAAATGTGACCTAACCACCTTAAAGCCACCAAATTAACTCCACCACAGCCATTAGTTGGACTTAGTGACCAGTCCAAACACCATGAAATCACCTAAATAAAACCATGGACTAAAGGTCCCCCAAATTAAAGGATCTTATTTCCAAAAATGCACATGCTTAAGATATCATTGCCAAATCCAAACAAATTTGCATTAAATTGCTGTGATGGATTCCTCTGGGTTCCCTGAGCTCCTAGCTACCTCCCCCTGACCGGCC
>JXCR01062050.1:13341-30692 GCA_002079205.1 Phalaenopsis hybrid cultivar | reverse complement strand
TACCGTCTTTCTTCTGCCTTTTCCTTACATGTTTCATGCTTGCATTTACCTACATAAACTTGCATGTTAACTATAATCATAACCAAAACCATAACCCGAAGCCAAAACTAAAGTCAACCAAGATAAAATTCACTGCCACAACATTCAAAATATAAAACAACTCAAAATTTAATCACAAACATCACACAAAACCACAACTTCAACTAAATTAAGATGTCTTTATCGGATGATCGAGAATTCCTCGGAAGAGGTAACATACGGTTGCTAACGAGGCTTGCCACGGTTTAAATGAAATTATGGAACTCATAAAGTTGGGTTTGATAAGTTCATTTAGACTAAGTGAATCCAATAGAACATAGTGATACCGGAACGAGGGAACCGTAGGATCCTAACCAGTGTTACCCTAATCAACTTTAACATGCCCCCATAAAATTTAAAGAACTTCAACCATAAGGCCACCTGATTTGACATAACTTTAATATGCCCTCTATAAAATTTAAAGAACTTCAACCATAAGGCCACCTGATTTGATATTATAACAATAGTGATGCTGGAACGAGGGAACTGTAGGATCCTAACCGGTGTCGCTCTAATCAACTTTAATACGTAGTGGTGTCGGAACGAGAGAATCGTAGGATCCTAATCGGTGTCCCTCTAATCAACTTTAATATACCCCTCCATGAGGGAACCGTAGGATCCTAACCGGTGTCGCTCCAATCAACTTTAATATGCCCTCTGTAAAAATTAAGAACTTCAACCATAGGGCCACCTGATTTGATATTATAACTTGACACAATAGATAACTCAGACTTGTCATGGCAAGGAGCTTGGAGCTAGCCTGGTGGGCAGCACGACCATCTTCAACAGCAAAACCTATCTTCACTAGCTAAACCAATCTTCCTTCCTTAGACCTAAACAACAAAGCCATAGGACCTCGAGGTTGCTTGCTTGTGCAACGTAAATCCTCACCTTATCTATAGGTCTTTGGATAGCCCTGCTATACAATATAAGCCCTAACTCATCTTAGGATTCTGAGGTTGTCGTTTGTTACGACCTAAATCCTCACATCTTCAAGGCTATTTGTGTGATCATTTCACACAAGNGGCTATGGGAGGTGTGCTGAAAATTTCTCAGAGAGGCCTCTCCAAACTTCACACAGAGCTTCCTTAAGATCCACTCAATGCATTCCAACCATTTTCCCTCACCCATTCCCATTGTCGGAGCTCAATTTTATTGCCAAAAACCAGGACAGAACCCAATACACCTCCACACTCCACCAAACTTCAATTGCTTGTTTCCACACCTTCACAAGAGTGAAAGAAGCCAAAGACCCATCAAATCCCCCTTCCACAGAGCCTCTACCATAGCTCTAGACCAACAACTAAAATTGAGCTTGGTTGAATTCATACCTAGGCTTTACACCAAGACCAGGGACTCAATCCCTAGCCTCCTTAGACCCCAACGAACGTGCCGAGCACCTAAAACTCCACCTCCTCCCGAGCTTATTTTGATCCATTTACTTAAGCTTGATTTCATGGTACCTTAGCCGTATGGATGTGTTCGCCTCACTTAGACGACTTAAGCTTGATTTCATGGTACCTTAGCTGTATGGATGTGTTCGTCTCACTTAGACGAGTCGATAGGATCAAACCCGAAGTGATTTGGTTTAGTCTAGGCCGAGATCTTCAGGTTTTAGTCTAAACGGGCACGGGATCATTCTATCAGGGACGATGACGGGGAGCCGTTTGATCAAGTGTGTATCAAATGGACGGGGGAGATCAAGCCGGACAGCGCTTCGGGACATAAACAGCGGGCCGAGTCAGCAGCTACGTGGACGGCGGCGTCCAACCAGAGCACGCCACGCATGCCTTCGGAGCCGTCGTAGGTTGAGGTGGCACGCACTGTCTAAATAGGTAAATAGGACCTTTTCCTATTTATTTAAATACCCCTAACTTAGAAAATCCATAACTTTGTGTAGAAAAAATCACAAAAATAAAATAAAAATACCCTCTTGCTCAGTGAACAGAGGAGAACAAATTGGAATAATTTTCAAGTCCATTTGATGCATAAAATATTTTAATTAATTAAATACTATTTGGAATCATTTGTTCTCCATGCATATTGACACATCACTTTGGCATGAAATTTTGACATATAGTAGCCTCTGTAAGGGGGAACATTCTCTGATTTTTCTAAAGTCAGATGAGGTTCCTATACAGAGATCCATATTTTTCAAGTTTTTTCACATTATTTCCTTAAAATAATCATGGAAATTAGCATATTGATTATAAATCCTAAGAAAATTTTGGAAGGTCCACCATGACTAGAGAAACCTTTGGAAATAATTTCATGGGTCAAGTCATTTAAAATGTCCTTAAATTTTACAAACACTAAATCACCAAGATAATTAATTTTGGAAAATTTAAACATTTAAATGACTTGATTTTTATTCTCCACTGTGATTTATGATCCAGAGAAATCATCATAAAAATTTCAAAATATTTTGAGTTAATTTGACAACTTAAATTGATTTTTAAAGGTAAATACCACTCTTAACACTTAAATGATTTTTTAAAAATCAAGACATAACTCAAAAAATTATGGAACTTAGTTTTTTGAGTTCTCTGTGATCAGGGGTATTTTCCAAAAATAAAATGATATTTAAGATAAAATTTTGATTTTTAGCATATTTTTAATATTTAAAATAATTAAAAATTCATAAAAATTACAAAAATAATAAAACTCATGGAAATGTTCTAAATTGCTCTAGCCTATTTTAAATATTTAAAATAATTAAAAAATTCATAAAAATCACAAAAATAATGAAACTCATGGAAATGTTCTAAATTGTTTCAAGTAAAAATTCATAAAAATCACAAAAATAATAAAACTCATGAAAATGTTCTAAATTGCTTCCCATTACTTAGGAACAATTAGAATATTTTTCTTGATTTTCTAAATAAAGATATTGAATTTTAAAAAGGAGTTTACACTCAAATAATTCCAGTAAATCAAAGAAAAATCAGAAAAATATAAAATTTGCTCCTCTAAGTTCTCTAACCTTAGGGAGATTTTTCAAAAATACAAAACTTAATTTTCACCACCTAAAATATTTTATTTTTATTAAATAGTCTAGATATTAAAATAATTCTAATAAATCACAGAGAATTCAAAAAACTATGAAATTTGATCTAAAGACTTCTCTAATCTAGCTCTACCTCCAAGAAGAATTCAAAGGGATTATAATTTACCTTGGTCAAGTTAGAAATTTTCTTTGAAAAATCCTATTTTTGCATTAAAATAATTATATCAATGAAATTAAATTTTGAAAAATCACATTTTCTCCTTTGTTGTCTCAATGGACCCATGAATGAGCTATAATAAAAATTTCAAAGTCTTTTGAATTTAATTTGACAAATTATGAAGTGTTAAAGCCTCAGGGGCAAATGTGTAATTTTAGAAATTTTGCCTTAATTAACATTTAGGCTTAATTCAAGGAGGGGAATGGGTAACCTCTAATATTATTCAATTCACTTGATGTTTGAAACACAAAGGAGTTAATTGGTAGAAACCAATTTCACTTTCTTATCTTTTAATTGGTAGAAACCAATCTCACTTTCCTCATTAAAAAGATAAGTTAATAACTTTCTAAATTATTAAAATTTGGGAAACCAATCTTATTTTCTTAATTAAGACTAATAAATTCCTAAATTATTAAAATTTGTAAGTATATTATAATTTCACTTTCTTAATTAAGTTAATAAATTTCTAAATTATTAAAATTTGGAAGTTTATTAAAATCAAATGATCCTGGACTTAGGGGTATGAATTTTGAAGTCAATAATTAATCAATTTAATACCCCTTTATTGATGATCCTAGTTAGGGGTATGACTTTTCAAGTCAATAATTAATCAATTTAATACCCCTATGTTGATTTTCAAATAAAATTCAAATCATGAATCATGACCACTCAAAATTTAATCCTCTAATTAAGACACTCACTTAGGTCTTAAGGGCTTAGTGGTGACTTAGGCTAAATCAAGATTAACTAAAAGAGGATTAGAGAAATAAGCATAATTATATCAAACATCCTTGAAACACCACTAAACTTAATTAGGATTAAAATTTGNCAACATAATAAGTTCAAATGGACTTGAGGCTTTTCACCAGTTGGTGAGAGGGAGGCATGGACCTGCTTCCCCCCTCCTAACTTGTTGGATACCTCAAAGGCCTATTAAACTTAATATTATTCGCTTAATGAAATCATCCTTAATTAAACTTTTAAGGACTCACCAAAACCTGTCATAGGATTAGGAAAACCACCAGAACTTATTTTTCCTGCTCTTCATAAACTGCCTTAACATGCATTTTAAGTTTCAGGTGGTGAAACGAGAAGTCTCGTCAGGTTCACTTTTACTGTTTTCAGCATTGTCCTTCTTGTACTTTCATACTGTACTTTTATACCTGCAAATTTGCATACTAAACAAAGATGTCACCCTTCATGAAAACTAAAACCATCAGGATAGCCACATAACCATAACCAAAACTAAAACTAAAATCAACCAAGATAAAATTCACCGCCACAACATTCAAAATATAAAACAACTCAAAATTTAATCACAAACATCACAGAAAACTACAACTTCAACTAAATTAAGACGTCTCTATCGGATGATCGGAAATCCTTTGGAGGAGGTAACCTACGGTTGTTAACGAGGCTTCCCACGGTTTAAATGAAATTGAGGAACTCATTAAATTGGGTTTAGTAAGTTCATTTGGACTAAGTGATTCCAATAGAAAATAGTGGTGCCGGAACGAGGGAACCGTAGGATCCTAACCGGTGTCCCTCTAATCAACTTTAATATGCCCTCATAAAATTTAAAGAATTTCAACCATAGAGCCACCAGATTTGATATTATAACTCGATACGCTATATAACTCAAACTCGTCATGGCAAGGAGCTTTGAGCTAGCATGGTGGGCATCATGACCATCTTCAACAACAAAACCTGTCTTCCCCAGCTAAACCAATCTTCCTTCCTTAGACTTAACCAACAAAGCCATAGGATTTTGAGGTTTCTTGCTAATGCAACATAAATCCTCACATCATCTTTAGGCCTTTGCATAACCCTGCTATACAATATAAGCCCTAACTAGTCTTAGAATTCTGAGGTGTTCGTTTGTCACGACCTAAATTCTAATATCTTCCAGGCCATTTGTGTGATCGTTTGAGACAAATGTAATCCCTAAATAATAAAATTGGCAGGATGAAACACCTAAATATTTCTCCTCAAAACTTCCTNATAAAATTGGCAGGATGAAACACCTAAATATTTCTCTTCAAAACTGAAGCCAAACATTAGGATAGCTTGGGAGTCACCGAGGTTCTCCTCTAGATCCATGACATCCCTTAGTCCTTCTTCCTTTGGATTCTACAATACAAAAATGTTCCAAATTTGAACCAATTCCCTTCCACACCTCTATGTCCGATTTTGTTGAAGAGTCCTACCCTTTGAAATTCCCTGTAGATAATATTTCTCGATTTTATCAAGAGTTTTCTTAGGTGGCTTTGGTCATTTAAGATGTAATTAACTTTACGGGCTTGCCCTTATAGGAAGCATGTCCAAACCCAGCTTAATATAAACCCTATTTAATGCTTTAATTTAAAAAGAGGAACTTGTCGGCAAATACAAAAGTTTCGCAAACTAAACAGACATCATACTTTCCTTAGTTTATTTGAACGAGCCTCATCCTCAATTCTTGTGTTTATCCTTCGGGATAGATACAGGATTTGAGGTACAATGCTCTTTCATTTTAAACTATGAAAAATAAGGGGTCAGTTTGATTTCATACTTCAACGTCCTTCCGAAGCGGGCGACGGGATTTTAATTCAGGTGACCGACAGCTTCTTACGGGCAACCCCAAACCAACCCGAAATAACGCCGACAACTACATTCTCATTCATACAACCTCATGTGATTCTTTTCAATTGTTGACTGAGACAATACCATTACATTCTCATTCATACAATCTCATGTGATTCTTTCCAATTGTTGACTGAGACAATACCATCTCAGTTCTTACATGTTCTCACAATAAATTTTAACATCTAAATGGGCCAGATCTAGCAGTAAATGAAGTGCATGGAATTAAACCATCACAACTTCTTCCAATATTAAAGATTAATACTCTCCACAACCTCCATCCAACAGTTTAATTACTTATCATTTTAAGGGTAAATATAAAGAAAACTACTCAGAATCTATGGAGAAAGCAAAACTACACTTTAGTTTAAAAGTAGAAAAAATAGTCAAACCCATAAGAGGTCTCGATCAAAACCAAATGTAGTTTAAAACAAAGATAAAATCTTATCTAGTTTAAAATAAAGATAAAATCTTATCTCAAATTCTCCAATAAACTCTTAAAGTTCCTTTGAATCTCTTCTCTCTCACAACACTCTTAACTCTCAGAAAAAGCTAAAAACAAAAGAAAAAATAAATTTATCGTGCTTGAAATTTTCTTCAAAAGCTTCTCCACAAACTTTTTCAAAAACTTTTTAGAACACTTTAGGACTCTTTTTCAGAACTCTTCTAAAAGTCTCAACTCCCTTCTTTTATAATTTTTAAAATGGTGCCTTGGTATCTCTTCAAAATGTGTCCTAATTTGATGTATTTACCAAGGGATGCCTTCTTTCACAAGTTGTTTAATTATATTTTCATCCTTGGTGGTTATAACCACCAATTTTAGCCAATAGGTACCTCAAATGTGCCTTTAAAATTATTTAAAATGATTTAACTTGTCAAGTAACTTATTTAAGCCTGGTAGATCTCGTTTGCAACCGTGGGTTACCTCATCTGAGGGGCTCTCAAAAATTCAAAAGGACGTTTTATGAAATTGTTGTTTCTAATTTGGTTTTGAAAATCTTGTTTAATTTTGAAAAAGGCTGTTGATTGGTTTTGAAAAGTTTGTTTTTATTTCACAGGTAAATTGTGGTTTACAACCAAGCATGCATAATTTTTGAACAGGAAGAAATTACAGTAAACAAAATGATGGAAATTAAATAAAACTGTAAATGCATACCTGTCATCTTCTCGATGCTCCCACTGAAAGATTAGCTTTTTGCAACATGTTTATAGTTTTGAAGAAATTTAAATGAAATTGCAAGAAGGGAAAACAAAGGATAAGGTTTAAACTACCCAAATAAGTTTAGTGTTGTAAGAAGTTTAAGTGGATAATTTTCTTGAGCAAAGTATGATGGGTTCATTAGTCCTTCAAAAATATCCAACAGATCATAAGGGTGTATGAAGCCTGACCCCAAACAATCGTTAGAATCGTTTGAAACATTCCGAGTTCATTTGAACTTATTATATTGTTCAAGTGATCATATGAAGTTAAGTTTAGGGTTTGATCGATTAAAATACCCTATGCTTAATCATTTAATGTTTTACTTAAAAGTTATATAAATGGTACCTTTGATGGTAGGATTAGGTGTTCAAGAATTTTATGCCTATAATTAAGGCTGGGCTTGTAGTGTTTGTAAAATTTTCATAATTAGTTATATTTCCTAAACCTCATTAAGAAAATTCAAATTTAAGCCTAGTTCGCTATTGAGTCCATAAGACTTGTATGTGGATAAATTCAAAAATTTTAAGAATATTAAGTTATATGGTACTTTAATCTATATCAATGAGCATAATATCATTCAATCATTAGCTAGGAGTTTTAAGTTAGTGAATTATCATCTTCCAAAATCTAACCCCTCACCTAAGGAACATTTTAATTTTAATTAACTCCTCAATTATAAATTGGGAGAAGTAGAATTATATTTTTATTATAGAAAAGTGAGACATGGGTTTCTACCATTTTATCCCTTGTTTTTCAATCATCCAAAAGAGTTTGTTATCATCAAAATTACCCATTGACCCTTGAATCAATCCTAAAATTTAATTAAGACAAAATGTTCCAAATTACCATTTTACCCTTAGGGTTCTCCACTTCATAACTTATTAACTTAAATCACATGGAAATATTTATAGCACCCAATAATCGGTCAAATAAAATATCATAGGAGAAAATGTGATTTTTCAAAATTTAATTTAATTTTAATGATTATTTTATTCAAAAATAGGGATTTTATAAAGTTAATTCATTTAATCAATCAAAACAAACTATATTTCCTTAAGAAAATTACTGGAGGTTCATTTAGGCTAAAGGACCATTATGACCAAATTTCATGATTTTTAAGTTATATTTTAATTATTAGATTTATTTAATGATTTTGAGTATCAATTAAATAAAAATATATTATTTAAATTGATAATAAGCTTTTATATTTTGATTAGAATTCTATGAGTCTAGGGAACCCAAAGAAACAAATTCCATATTTTGGTGAATTTTATTATATTTATTGTAATTATTTTAGTGCAAAATTTTGAAAAATTCATTTTTAAGCCTTTAAAAATTTATAACTTTATTTAGAAAATAAGGAAAAATATTTAAATTGCTCCTAAGTGATCAAGAAACCCATTGTGATATTTTGGTGCACTTTTCAATTTTAGTGATTTTATTATTTTTAAATTATTTAAAATTTAAAATATGCCTTAAAAATAAACCATTTATTTTAATTCCAATTTTATTTTTCTTAAGTATCTCTCATCACAAGAAACTCAAACAACCATTTCTTATAATTTTTTGACTTTTAATTTTTTTATATAATTATTTTAATGCAAATATCCATTTTAGTGGGTAAATTAATTCAAAATGATCTCAAATGAGGGGCTACAAAACTGATTTACAGAGAAAAAACCACCAGGAAAACTGGCGACTGCAGATAAGAATCAATTCAATTTTGATGCTTTAATTTTAGTTTCAATATTGAGTTTGATTTTAGTTTAGATTTAGATTCAGAGAAAATTAATTTACAAAAGGGTGAAAATATGTGAAGAGATCGAATTGAGATGGAATGCACAAGGACTCACATCCATCTGTAAAGATATTGAAAGTGTAGAGAAATGAGAATATGATACCTTGAAATCATCAAAGGGCTTATTCCCATCTCAAAAATATCATGTAAAGAATCAGATGTCGTACTCCACTTATGGTGGTCTTAAGCCGATCTAGAAAGATGACAATAGGGTGTCGTGCTCTACGTAAGGTCTTAAGCCTATCTCAAAAAATGAGAATATAGTGTTTTACTCCACTTAATGTAGTCTTAAGCTGATCTCTAAAGATTATACTATGATGCGTGCTCCACTTAAGGTGCTCTTATGCCTATCTCAAAAATATCGTGTATAGAATCGGGTGTTGTGCTCCACTTAAGGTTTTCTTAAGCCGATCTCAAAAATATCATGTAGGGAATCAGGTGTCGTGCTCCACTTAAGGTGGTCTTAAGCCAATCTCCAAAACATCATGTAAAGAATCAGATGTCATGTTCCATTCAAGGTGATCTTAAGTCAATGTTTCAAAATGAGAATAGGGTGTCATGCTCCACTTAAGGTTGTCTTAAGCCTATCTCAAAATATAGTGTAGAGAATCGAGTTTCATGCTCCACTTAAGGTGGTCTTAAGTCGATCTCAAAAGATGATAATAGGTTGTCATGCTCCACTTAAGATGGCCTTAAGCTGATTTCGAAAGTTGAAAATAGGGTGTCATGCTTCACTTAAAGTGGTCTTAAATCTATCTCAAAAATATTTTGTAGAGATTGGGTGTCGTGCTCCACTTAAGGTGGTCTTAAGCTGATCTAAAAAGATGTGAAAAGGGTGTCATGCTCTGCTTAAGGTCGACTTAGGCCTATCTCGAAAATATCGTGAAGAGAATCGGGTGTCGTGCTCCGCTTAAGGTGGTCTTAAGCTGATCTCAAAAATATCGTGTAGAGAATCGAGTGTCGTGCTCCGCTTAAGGTGGCCTTAAGCCAACTCGAAAGATGAGAATATTATTTCGTGCTTCACTTAAGGTGGTCTTAAGCGTATCTCAGAAATACTGTGTAGAGAATCGGGTGTCGTGCTTCACTTAAGGTTGTTTTAAGCAGATCTAAAAAATATTGTGTGGAGAATCTGGTGTCGTGCTCCACTTAAGATGGTCTTAAGCTGATCTTAAAATACGAGAATAGGGTATCGTGCTCTACTTAAGGAGGTCTTAAGCCTATCTTGAAAATATTGTGTAGATAATTGGGTGTCGTTCTCCACTTAACATAGCCTTAGGCCAATCTCAAAAATATTGTGGAGTGATTCGGGTGTCTTGCTCCACTTAAGGTGGTCTTAAGAACTCTTAAAAATATCGTGTTGTGAATCAGATGTTGTGTTCCATTCAAGGTGGTCTTAAGCCAATCTCAAAAATATCGTGTAGAGAATCGGGTGTCGTGCTCCACTTATGGTAGTCTTAAGTCGATCTCAAAAGAGGAGAATAAGGTGTCATGCTTTACTTAGGGTGGTCTTAAGCCTATCTCAAAAATATCGTGTTACATTAGGAAAGAAAGCACAAGGACTCACATCCCACCCACGTGGTGACAAACTACATTGGGAAGGAAAGCTCAAGGAATCAAATCCTACCTAAGAGGTAGCAGAAGAGAACCAGAATCCTGGTACTGATCCCGAGAACATCATGAGAAGAGCGTAGAGAATTTGTGGTGTTGAGGTTACAATTATATGGAATGTGAAGGTTGACAATGTTGAGAAAAAAATTGTGTGATTTATGTGAGGAGTGTGAAACTCTATGGGGAGTGTGAAGAAGTTTGTGTAGATGATAGAGTTTGTGCCACAAAAGTGCAAAGTGCGGAACCTTGAGGTTGAGATGAATCGATTTATTGTTCTAATCATTCTTTTCTTATTGTTTTTATCATCATTTTTATTATCAGGTTATATTTTCAAATTTAGCTTTCATCGATTAATTTTTTTTTAATTTTAAAATTTAATTTTATTGTTAGACTTTATTTATATCATTCTTTATTTGTTATAATTTAAGATCGAAATGTGGTCATGCAGCTTTTCATTAATCGCACAAAAAGGAAATTCAACAAACATGCTGAAATCTTTGAAATAAACTTCATTAATTATGCTTCAAATATGTACTACAAGTGATCATGTTGAAACTATCAAAATGCAACATGTTGAGAACATTTGAAGCATCATATCATATCTGCTGCTCTGACACAACACCAAAAAACGTGGCAACTAATTATCTGTCTTTCTATCCATCTATTTGTCTCATGGGGTGAGCTATTGATGAAGCCAACCTTCTAAGTCACGCTTTGAGACAGGAGTTCCCTTCGTGTGCATCTAGAGGCATAAATATCTAATAACTCGTTCGATTCTAGCTCCTTCAATTTTGGATCAGGTTAGAATCCATATGGTACCTTGCTGTCATCCATATATCTCAATGTGATGGAATCTTTGCATCGCGGAACTCCAGGAATGCAGTGTTTTGCTAAATCTTCTATGTTTCCTTGCAAGATCAGCACTAAACCAACCAGCACTGGAATCTTTATTGATCGTTTGAACTCTCCGGGGATAACAATGTCAATCTCTGTTCCTAATAAAATGTTGTCCTTACTCATGAAAGATACTGTGCAAAATAGCCTAAAGAAATCATGGTGATCTATGTGGGGCGGAATACAGTCTCCTTGCTCTTGATGCTGATGATGCAACTGTTTTGAATGCAATTTGCTGGTAGTATGCTTCATGTGACCATCTTTTTTATCATTCATCTTATGGAGGACGATAAGGGATCCACCTCATCGTATCTCATGATCCCCAAGGTGTTCCCTTGTTTGTTCTTAATGAAATTATAAATGCTCCTGCATTGAATCGTAATCTTGCCTTTTCTACCCATCCATTTTTGCGGTTCAAAATTTGTCTTCTCATTTTGAAATCCTACTTGGCCTTTGTTAGTGAGCTCAAAAACACAGTCTAAGATTGATCATTTTTTGAGATCATGCCCATGTGAAGCTCCAGTCCTTCTAAGATATTGACGCATTTCCCCTTGATTTCTTCATAGTATTCAAAATCTTATTTTCAGACCAAGCATATCTTTTCAAGCTCGGCTCTGGGTATCATCTGTAAATGTTGGGGTTGCACCTCTGAATGGATCTCTAAAGGAATTCAAGACGATCCCAACTCTACAAATTTTGGAATATATTCCTCGACATTCGGGTGCTCAACACTTCTGAGTCTCATGATTTCAGTTGTACACTCCTCAAACGTCCCGTAGTGCACCAGATGGAGGACATTACATTCTGAGCAGTCTGTAAATAGTCTTATTGACCAAGATGGGCGGGTTATTTCAGCTTTACACAACGGGCATTCTGTACAAGGCTCCTCAAGGGTATCTGATGGTGTGTACTCTGTGACAAAAGCTGATTCCACTACGACTAGAGGGCTCGTAGAAATCCCTTTCATATTTGAGTCGTAGACTTCTTCTTAAATCAAACTTTATCCTACAACAATTTCATAGGCACTTCACTTCTCCAAGTGAAGTAAAGCTCTATGTTTCCATCAATTGGCATTTATGTGTTGTGTCGATCTCAAAGGTGCATCCGGAACCCTTTCTTCATTGACATCAACCAAGTCTCCTGTCAGCATGGTGATCTTCAATTGCAACTGACTAGTCTTTTCCATCTAGTAATGTATTCCTTTGGCTTTCTTCCTCTTCAGTGAGGAGTCTACCTTATCATTGATTCTGAGTAATGACGGTAGTCCATCTACTTCACAGCGACTGACTACGTTCATCAGGGGGCCTTCATAATCTACATTTACTTGACCATAGTCCAAGTTAAAACTGACCACACTGCCCTGGGTTGCCTTTTCTTCATTGAGTGTATGATTTAAGCCATCTTTAAAAAATAAGATTGACCTCTGGCGCGACATTTTTTTGGGTAAAATAGGGGAAACATCATCGAGTTGATCATTTGCATGAACAAGAACAATAAAAAATCATTATTAAGTGAATTTTAAAGTTTAATACATGCAAGCATTTTATTTAATTGAAATTAGCAAAATTTTAAAAGTTTCAAGTAGAAGATTTAGATGTGAAAATTTTAAAATTTTATTTTATTACAATTAATTTTGTTAAAAAATTTTGGGGACCCAGTCATAGAAAATGGTCAAATAACACCCTCAGAATGAGTAACACTTTTTAAAAGTCCATCCCTGGAGAATATAAAATTGTATAGTATTTCTTTAAATATCACCTGTTGACTGGTAGCATGGGTCATTTGCCCTAGAAATCAACCAACTTGTAAGATCCTCTTGAAAAGAATTTCTCCACAACAATTGGTCTCTCTCAGGTTCGTTTCAATTTTTTGCCTATTTTGCAGTGTGCAAGGATAGGCCTCTTGAGGACTAGCACAAGCTCACCAACACTAAATGTCCTTGGGCAGACCATTTTGTCGTGGGCTCGGGCCATCTTTGCTTGATAAAAATCCAAATTCTGTTGTGCTTCCAACTATTTTCCTTTGAGGCTTTCCAACTCTACAAGTCTGAGATTGAAATTGTTTTCAACTATAATCTGGTTGGTGACGGTGACTCTAGGAGACGGTATATGAACTTTTAGCGGGAGTATGACTTCAGACACATACACGACCAAAAAATGGGGTACATTGTGTTGGCATTCTGAATGTCGTTCAGTATGCCCACAAAGCTTCTAGCAACTTCTTGTGCCACCCTTTCTTATTTTTGTCTAATATTTTCTTCAAAATTTGCACGAGTGTCTTATTGAAGGCCTCAGTGAGGTCGTTTGCTTTACGGTAATAAATTGTAGAATATCTCCAATCTATTTCATGTCGTTGTATGAAATTATTGATCTTGGTGCTCTTGAAGGCTTACCTTTTGTTGAAAATAACACTGTGTGGAACTCCAAAATGTTAGACAATTTGGATTTTAAAGAATTGCAAAATATGGTGCAGTGTGACTTCTTGTAACGACATTATCTCTACTCATTTGGAGAAGTAATCTATAGCTACGAGAATAAACATGTGTACTTTTAATGATGAAGGGTCTATTCAACCCATTATATTCGTGCCCAAACACTCAAATGGCCACAAGCTAACGGTATGGTGTAGCACAATCGGAGGTTGGTGCAAGACCACTCCATGAACTTGACACATGTGACACTTTCTGGATGTATCCATGCAATCCACTATCATTGTTGGCCAATAATATCCGAGTCTTTTAATTTTCATCTTCCTTTTCAGCTCTGACTTGTGAGCACCACAAAATCTGGCACGCACTTCCTTAACAATATTCTGTGCTTCTGCTCCGCTTAGACATCGTAGCCACAGCTGATCGAATGATCTTCTTTAGAGAACATCACCTACCAAGACATAAGACATGGCTCTTATCGTGATATGATATGCTTCTGACTTGTCTCCTAGTATTTTTCCTGTCTATAAATATTTTTTCAAAGGCATGAGCCAATACTCCGTAACGTCGGAAACTACAGCAACTATCTCTTCTTCTTTTCCAAACTTATGCAAATTATTGAGGTTGATCTTTGACAAAAATCAACTTACTTGCACTGTGATGTCAATGGAATCTCCCCGCAGGCTCGCCAATTCTTTAGCAAGGATTGCTAAAGCGTCGACACGGGCGTTTTCTCCTTCAGGAATCCGGTACAACGTCACATTGGGTATCTGTTCCAGTAACTTCATCGTATACTGTAATACTCTACTAATCTCAACTTCAAAATCTTATATTATCTGATGAATTGTTGAATTTCGAGTTGTGAGTTTCCATAGATGACAATGTCTGTTATGTCCATAATGATTGCTAACTCCAATCTGGTGATTAGGGCCTCATATTTTGCTTAATTATTTGTGAACGACTTAATTAGGTGGTGTGAGAATATTAGCATGTCTTTTTTTGGCGCAACAAAGATCAAACAAATCCCTACTTTGCCTAGTATAACTACTCCTGATCCTTAATCTCTTTTGGCTAACGAAGCTCTATCGATATGCATCTCCCAATGTCTAGCACTAGACTGTTCCACTTGTAATATCTGTTCATCTGATAGATCATTATTGAACAGGGACCTAGATGTAAGTGAGTGTGTTGTGAGAAAAATTACCATAATTGGTCCTTTAATAGCTCAAAGGGGTACGAAAGTTACATCAAATTGCAACAAAATCATCAAACACCTTGCAAGACATTCAGAAAGTGTTAGTTGGGTCATCAAATAATGCAAAGGACTAAATTTTGAAATAAGGGTAATATTATGAGAAAGCATGTAATTTGTAAGCTTTTAAGTGGCAAAACTTGGAGCTATACAATGCTTCTCAATAAAAGGATACTTTACCTCCATCTTTATTAGGCGTCGACTCAAGAGTAGAGTGTGTTTTTCTTACCACTGGTATTAACCTAAGCTAGCAGGGCTCTGAGAGATTCATCTAATGTTGCAGTTTTCTCGTGATAGGGTTTGCTAAAACAGGAGGTGTCGTTAAGTATTGGTTAATGTACTTGAAGGCCCGCTGACATTTCTCTTCCAAAATAAATTTGGCTTCTTTTTTAATTAATGCCGAGAAGGCCTGACACCTTCTTGAAAGATTAGAAATAAAGCGTCTCAGATATGCCAATTTACTTGGGAAGTTACATTTCCAATATACTTTAAAATTATTTGGGTCGATCACAATTTCCCGATGATGGACAACGAATCCTAGAAATTTTCTAGAGGTAACCTCAAAAACACACCTTAAAGGATTCATCTTGAGATTATATTGTTGAAATTGTTTGAACATGATCCTTAGATCATACAAATGGTCAATTTTTAGTTTACTTTTGATGATGACCAAGTTGTTCATGTAGTACTCCACCTAATTATGGATGAGGTCATCAGAGATCTTTGTCATAGCTCGTTGGTATGTTGCTCCTGCATTCTTCAATCCAAATGTCATCACTGTGTAAGAAAAGATCCTGATTGGTGTACTGAAGGCTGTAAGTGCAACATCTTCTGGAGCCATGTTGATCCACTTATAACCTGTCAATCCATAGATGAAAGAGAGATCTCGTGTGTTGATGTGATGTTCACCGTTAATCCTGGTATCGGTAATGGAAACTCATCCTTTGGACGCGCTTTATTTAAATCCCTAAAGTTGATGCACAGGTATTTGTCTATTCTTCTTATTAACTAGCACAATATTGGCTAGCCACGTTGGGTATTATTCTTCTCGCATGAAGTTTGATTCACTAACTTGCCCCCTTGGCCATGATTTCTTTCTTTATTTCAAGGCGCATTATTCTTGGAGCTTGCTTCACTAGAGTCATATTCTTATCCACCCGAAGGTTGTGAACTATAACTTCTAGAGATAATCTTGGCATTTCATTGTAGCTCAAGGAAAAGCAATCTTTTTATTTTGGTAAATATTTTTTTAATTATGTGTATTCTTCCTTGCTGAGTAGCAAACTTATGAAAGTGGTTCAATGCTGCTCTTCAGTCCTGAGGTTGACTTCCTTTAATTCATTGACGATTGAGTTGATTTCCTCTTCAAATTCTTGCAGAGCATCGTGTATCAACTGATCTTCAGATTCATCCTCTAGATCGAGGCAATCCTCTTTCGACTAGCTAGTAACAACAATACAAAATTTTGAATCATCGATTGGTCCTATTGTACCAAATCTGAGACCCTCTTTCGAATTGGGAGTTTGGCTTTTAACATTCCATAACTTTTCAAAAAGTTGTAGTTTTTTTATCCCAGATACTGCTAATATACACAATACAATAATAATTCAGATTATATTTCACTTATATTTCCTTATTTTGCAAAAAAACCAAAAATTTGAGTTTGAAAAAAATATGAATTTAACTTTTACTTTATATATATTCGGATACTCCGTAAGTATACTTATCGTTATCAAGTAATATATGACTTTTTGATTAAGACCAGAATATCAAACCCACAGGGAGAATATGCAATATGCACTATTGAAAAGAAAACCTTCTATTTTGAAAAAAACAATTATTTAAACGAAACGCAATTTTTTCAATAATGGAAATTTAAATATTTTTGGTTTTTTCCCTATTTTTGTAGAACAATAAAAATTTTAAAAAATAACTAGAATATTTGTCAAAGAAAAACACTAAATATGAAAACATTTTTCTTCTTACCATGAATCAATAAAAAGTAATAGGAACTCTATTGTGGAAGTATTCAAATTGTCTTGTGCCAAATAGGAACAATAATATTCTTTACCTATACTAGAGATGCTATAAAGAACATTGGCTAATTTAAAGTTTAAATAGTTCTGATGACCGGCTAGGCACGGAAGATACTAGCTCTCACTCTAGAGTTACCTCGATTCCCTCCACCGGGGGCTAACATCTCGTATCGGAACCTAAAACAATAAACCAAGTTGGGGGCTTTAACC
>JXCR01062029.1:26848-44477 GCA_002079205.1 Phalaenopsis hybrid cultivar | reverse complement strand
GCCTTCAAGGAGTCGATTGATTTATAAATAATGTTCTCATTGAATAGCATTTTTTCAATNAAATTAATCTATTTCTACAATACAAGTGGCATCTAAAAGTGGCAGGCACTACTGCCAATCAAGTAGAGTGACCACTTAGCTTGCTAAAAATGTTCACATTGAAAAGGACGCCTTCAAGGAGTCGATTGATTTATAAATAATGTTCTCATTGAATAGCATTTTTTCAATAAAATCAAGGTCTCGCAAATAAATAGTTTCCTGCAAAGTAAAACTCCAGCTGTAGAGAAGTATTTTAGTAATGGTTGGAAGCTCAAAGGTGCGTAGCTTTGATAACAAGTCCTCAACATTAGAATTGGAATTAATAATCATATAGAAGCTAGAGATCATATTTTGAGGATCCTAGTTATAAAGTGANTAAATAGTTTCCTGCAAAGTAAAACTCCAGCTGTAGAGAAGTATTTTAGTAATGGTTGGAAGCTCAAAGGTGTGTAGCTTTGATAGCAAGTCCACAACATTAGAATTGGAATTAATAATCATATAGAAGATAGAGATCATATTTTGAGGATCCTAGTTATAAAGTGGGTATGACATGGACCAGATGCACACGATCTGAAGAACAGGCTGCATTGCTGTCCTTGACCAAGAACCATACCCCAATGTTAAAGCCATATTGCTGCTTACAAAATTTCTCATAAAGAAAGTAAGGTAAATTCCAATGACATGAAAAAACTTAAAAAATAAAAATTAAAAAAAATATGATCTATGTAAAAACATGATACTTAACAAATCGAAAGATGTATTGATGCAGACAATATNCCATACCCCAATGTTAAAGCCATATTGCTGCTTACAAAATTTCTCATAAAGAAAGTAAGGTAAATTCCAATGGCATGAAAAACTCAAAAAATAAAAATTAAAAAAAAGATGATCTATGTAAAAACATGATACTTAACAAATCGAAAGATGTATTGATGCAGACAATACTAGATCACTTGAGGCTAGGTTCTCTACTGCAGGATATTGCGCATTGTTGGGAGAAAATCTCATAACTTAGAGAAGAATGAAACAACCAGTTCTATCAAAATCTAATACTAAATTTAAATTCAAGACAATTGTTCAAGGAATTTGTGAGCATCTATGGATCAAAATCATGTTGGACGACTTAAAGGTCAAGTGAAAACTGAATGAAAATATACTAATAATAATAAATCTCCCATTAACATTACTGTCAATCCTGTACAGTATGATCGTACAACATAAAATGAATTGAATGCATAAATCTATTCTTANACATTACTGTCAATCCTGTACAGTATGATCGTACAACATAAAATGAATTGAATGCATAAATCTATTCTTAAATAAATTACTCTGCTTTAGACCATAGATAAGGTCAAATCTTAAAAAATGTCTATTTTCTTCAATATAATTATCTATATATTTGTATTCTAAAATTTATNTATACATACATACATACATATATATACTCATACACAAGATATCAAGATAAATTTAATACCTCATAAAGGCCTTCTTTTACATGTACGATACATATATATACACACATACATGCATACATAATTACATATGTACATACATACATGCATATGTAGATACATGCATGCATATGAACATACATACATATGNAATAAATAGCCCTCTTCTCACCACTTGTATTTATTCCAAGAAAGCCCCACCTAGGATTTGCAATAAAACTAAAGCAACTTTAAAATGAGTGCACCAAAAAGACCACAGAGTGGGAATATTGCTACTTANTATATATATATATACATATGTATATATATATAGATATATATATATATATATATATATATATATATAGATATAGATATAGACACACACACACACATACATATTATATATATATATAAAGGAATGGTCGGAGGCTATTAAATAAGCCTCAGTCATCCCTAGTTGAGCTAAATATTCGAATACCATGCCCTACACACGGAGGGATTCGAATCCGTGACCTGAGGGGACTTACGGCCTTCAGAGAGGTTGCTCTACCAACAGGCACAATACGCACGTTCGCACACACACACAAAGATATATATATATACACACACATACATACATACACACATATGTACATACATACATACACATAAATATGTATATACATACATACATGCATACATACGTATACATAAAGAGACTAACATACAAAGATACATATATATAGAGACATACATAAATGCATGATTGCACACATACATACATAAATGTGTGTGTTTGTGTGCGCATATACATACATACATATATATACTCATATACAAGATATCAAGATAAATTTAATACCTTATAAAGGCCTCTTTTTACATGTACGATACATTTATATATATACACACACACACACACACATAAATATGTACATATGTAGATACATACATAATACAAACATATGTATATACATACATACATACATACATATGTATATACATACATATACACATACATGCATACATACATATATACATACATATACATAAAGATACTAACATACATAGATACATATACATAGAGGCATACATAAATGCATGCATGCACACATTAATATATAAATGTGTGTCTGTGTGCGCATATACATACATACATACATATATATACTCATATACAAGATATCAAGATAAATTTAATACCTCATAAAGGCCTCCTTTTACAGGTACACCAACTCTCTCCTCTTCAACAACATATAATTCGTCCCATCCACTGCAAGCTGAAGAGTCTGAAGTTCTATAAGATCCATGTGGACCTTCACTACACTCCGCAAACTCCTTCCACCAATAAGAGAGCATGTCCTCCTCTCTCTACAAGATATGAATTTATTCGATGCAGATTAACACGCAAAAGCTTAAGTTACAATAAAAGAATTCATTCGATGAACATCAAGGCAAGGTAAAGTTGAAGTTACAACAAAGAAGAAACACTAAACTAAAAGATAAGTTGAAAAACATGTCAGCTTCAGATCAAACTATACACCATCTAAAATGATGCAGAGCGGTCATATTTAAGCAATATCTATCAACATAAATGAATGTAGACTTCAACTTGGTAAGAATAGGAAACAAGAGGATGAAGAAAATAGAAACAGAAATAAGAAATAAGAGTGGATAAAACTGATAAGGGGAATATTTTCACGAGAAAAGAGTTAGGTGATTCACATGCCTAGCCACTGTTTGTCATTGAATGCATACATATCTCGAATGCAGTGAAAATAAAGCTGAACAAATTAACCAAAAAATCTACCAATATAGAAAAAAAACATAATAAATTAGTTTGAGATTGTAAACAAAGATTAAAACTGATTTTTCATTTATGAGAACAAAAAAAAAAATCATGCTGCCATGGTGAAGCTACTGTAGATTCCCCTGGGATAATTTTTATAGGTGAAGCATGACTATAAATCCTCACCCTCACTAGAATTAGAAATTCCCATCTGACGATTGAAAGCAGTACTAATCTAGAGCATACAGAAGGAAAAAATTAATCTATTTCTACAATACAAGTGGCATCTAAAAGTGGCAGGCACTACTGCCAATCAAGTAGAGTGACCACTTAGCTTGCTAAAAATGTTCACATTGAAAAGGACGCCTTCAAGGAGTCGATTGATTTATAAATAATGTTCTCATTGAATAGCATTTTTTCAATAAAATCAAGGTCTCGCAAATAAATAGTTTCCTGCAAAGTAAAACTCCAGCTGTAGAGAAGTATTTTAGTAATGGTTGGAAGCTCAAAGGTGTGTAGCTTTGATAGCAAGTCCACAACATTAGAATTGGAATTAATAATCATATAGAAGATAGAGATCATATTTTGAGGATCCTAGTTATAAAGTGGGTATGACATGGACCAGATGCACACGATCTGAAGAACAGGCTGCATTGCTGTCCTTGACCAAGAACCATACCCCAATGTTAAAGCCATATTGCTGCTTACAAAATTTCTCATAAAGAAAGTAAGGTAAATTCCAATGGCATGAAAAACTCAAAAAATAAAAATTAAAAAAAAGATGATCTATGTAAAAACATGATACTTAACAAATCGAAAGATGTATTGATGCAGACAATACTAGATCACTTGAGGCTAGGTTCTCTACTGCAGGATATTGCGCATTGTTGGGAGAAAATCTCATAACTTAGAGAAGAATGAAACAACCAGTTCTATCAAAATCTAATACTAAATTTAAATTCAAGACAATTGTTCAAGGAATTTGTGAGCATCTATGGATCAAAATCATGTTGGACGACTTAAAGGTCAAGTGAAAACTGAATGAAAATATACTAATAATAATAAATCTCCCATTAACATTACTGTCAATCCTGTACAGTATGATCGTACAACATAAAATGAATTGAATGCATAAATCTATTCTTAAAATAAATTACTCTGCTTTAGACCATAGATAAGGTCAAATCTTAAAAAATGTCTATTTTCTTCAATATAATTATCTATATATTTGTATTCTAAAATTTATTTTTAAAATTAGATATATCAAGGTAATGAATTTAAGCTTACTTAGATCCTTAGGACAGGGACAAATCCTGTCAAAATCATATGAGCATGCCCTTGGCTACATTAACTTGCACACACTTAGGTGCTATGATAAGCACAGTCGTAAATACTTGTTTAGCTTAAAGTCGGGTGCAGTTAGAATTTCAAATGTGTGGTTGTTATTATATGCTTATTTATACCACACGTTTTATGTTTTTTTTTTTTTTGCTATGTTTATTGGATTTGAGAATTCACATTAGGATAGGGTACATGTGTTTTTCTACAAGGAGTCATGCTCACCAGGGATTAAAAAATAAAATATCATAATGATGTCTTCTGCATGTGATAACCATATGATTACTCCGATCATGATTTATTATACGATGTGTTAAAAGAAATTTATAAAGTTGATTGATTTGCACTCCATATATCCCAACAAAAAGGCAGTTTACCGACGTATTATCAAAGAACTTAGTAACGCCACATTCAAGAATATTATAAACAGGTTCAAGAATATTATAAACAAACTTTGAATGGTAGATATACCATTAAATTTACAGGAGAGTATTGAAGGGTCACTGATCAAGAAAGGTTATATAAGAAAATACCTCTCCCTACAGAAAATGGAATAAAGAGGCCACAGATTTTTCTATTGGCATCAGTCGGCAATCTCTAAATAATCAAATGTCATATAACTAAAAATGATTTTTATGTTTATTATTGTATTTTTTTTTTCTCAGTGTAGTTTTTTATATAAACACACATTAAAAGAATGAACACGCCAATTTTTTTAGCCATTTATTTTTATACAACTAATAATATCCTACATGTTTTGTATATATAATTAAAGGAATGATAGGCGCAGACTATCGATTGAAGTCAAGGTAGCAGAGAATAGACAAAAGCCATTTGGACACATAAAGATGAGTAAAAAAAAATGTAGGTCAATAAAATTTATGTATAAGGATTAGAACAAAAGAGGAATATACCAAAAATAACATCTATAAAAGTTCTGAAAAATGATTTGTTCATAATAGGTTTAATATCATATGCAACACTCGCTAGGATTAACAAAAAAGGGTTCAAAAATAAGAGCAAAAGAGTTTTTAAAAAACTGATGATTATGATGATGTCATTATAATTTAAAAGGCATTTATATGCTGTCACACTAAATAGTACAATGTAATTAAGTCTAACATTCTCTCAAATCCTAATTAATTCAGGCAAATCATACTCCCACCATATACAGTTTAGCTTTGTTTTATCCGCTGCCATATTTTTTTCGTGGTTTATTTTATGTTGCCAGCATTAGTTTAAGTGTATCAATAAATAATGATGTTCTATATTTTGAAAAACTTTATCTGGTCCAATGACTCCAATCTCATCCTTTTACTAGGAATCAGTTCAAAGCAAACTATGACTAACTGAACAGCTTTACTTCTAACACTCCCAAAAGTCCACTGTTATATTATTTGATTTACATACATGCCACAAAGTTTCTATGTAATTACATATCTAATACCTAAAATTTTGATTTCTTACATTCTTATGTATGAAAGTGTATACTTCAATTTTTAGAAATTAGCGATAATAATATTTTTTATGGGAAATGAAAGATTTGAGTGTTATAAATATAAATTTTAAAATTTACATATTTGATTTATAAATAAATAATAATTGTGTGGTATGTATATAAGCGCCCCCTAATTTATTTGTTATACTAGATTTTAAGTGTCAATTTCATAGACCCCTAAAGTCTATTGTAGTTGAAGTATGCGATATCACAACTGATCTATGGAATAAGCTATTTAATTCTACAAGGTTGAAAAGTACAAATGAATATGGATATAGATAGATTGATAGGAATTGTTTTAGATGTAATATTAAAAAATATTTTGGTAGAAATTATTTACAATTGAGAAGCATAGATAATTCACAACTTGAAAAGAATTACACCCCAAAATCATAACATACTTCGTGTTGAAGATGGACTTAATATTTTAATATTTGATTTCATAGATCATGTATTATGAATATTCATATTTATTATATTTGTGAAGTACTCCTTCGCATTTGTGTGGTATTAAACATTGAAAAAGTTGAGTTGATTTTCAACAATTAACTAAAGAGTACAATGTAATTAAGTATAACATTCTCTCAAATCCTAATTAATTCAGGCAAATCACACTCCCACCATATACAGTTTAGCTTCGTTTTATCCGCTGCCATATTTTTTTCGTGGTTTATTTTATGTTGCCAGCATTAGTTTAAGTGTATCAATAAATAATGATGCTCCATATTTTTGGAAATCACATCACAAAAAACTTTATCAGGTCCAATGACTCCAATCTCATCCTTTTACTAGGGATCAGTTCAAAGCAAACTATGACTAACTGAACAGCTTTCCTTCTAACACTCCCAAAACTCCACTTTTAATCCCCTACTTAGGTGCAAGCCTATAAGCATGAATGATGTGGAATGAGAGTCAGTAATGCAAACTGCAAAATAATAGATCCAAAAACACTAATTTTATGAGTTTTAAACTTTAAACTTACATAATGGAAACATGCCGTTATCAACATATCATCATTAGGTTTACAGAGCCAAAAAATTGAAATGTATAATTCTACATTTTTTATGATAACAATAATACTGTTAAGAGTCGCTACACTAACAATCCCACTACAAAAGCAAGGAATATTGTGATAAAATCTTACTCTACAAAATGATAATAAAAAAGATTAATTACACTCTAAGTCCTAAAGGAACAGACTCCTTAAGTTACCATCCATCTCATGTAGGTTCCAATCTGGAAGGACATGCATGTGGATGGATAGTAATGATAAAGCCCCAAGTGAATGTATATTGGTCATTTTCTCATCGAAGAATATTAAAAACATTGTGTATATTGTCACATAGTCATCTCTAACGGTGGAAATAACAAAGTTGTTATGGCAGGAACCTATGTAAACTTTAAATCGGAGAGCCTGAATGAAATCTTTCTTAAAAACATAAATNTTACTAGGAATCAGTTCAAAGCAAACTATGACTAACTGAACAGCTTTACTTCTAACACTCCCAAAAGTCCACTGTTATATTATTTGATTTACATACATGCCACAAAGTTTCTNACAAATTTAGAATGTTAATAAAATAAAACAAACATTCTAACGAAAGAAAATAATAAAAATTCTAAATCAAACCTAAATCTAAAAACCAAAAAAAAAAAAAAATACTATTTATTTTGATGTCGAAGTACCCTATGAATGGNATTTGATTATGCTAACCTACCACAGTAAAATAGCTTGCTTTTATGTTATTGTTAGCTAATTTTANATTTGATTATGCTAACCTACCACAGTAAAATAGCTTGCTTTTATGTTATTGTTAGCTAATTTTAAAAAAAAATTAAGAGCATTTTCTAAATTATTTCCACCAATACTCTTGACCATCTAATGAAGGTTGGTGATAGGGTGGAGGCAACTTAGGTGGCTTTGGACCAATTTAGGGTAGAAGAAGAAAAGAGCCTAGAATTTTGATAATGTGGGCTGAATCTCTAAAATCATTATTCCATTATATTCTCAACATGAAAATAAAATGATTATATAATTTATACATAATTTAAGAAATTGTAACAAATTTAGAATGTTAATAAAATAAAACAAACATTCTAACGAAAGAAAATAATAAAAATTCTAAATCAAACCTAAATCTAAAAACCAAAAAAAAAAAATATACTATTTATTTTGATTTCAAAGTACCCTATGAATGTTGTCATCGTAACACAATAGCTGTCAATAAAGTCATAGTGTTATAAAGCCCTTGCAAGTCTTTGATTGTGAACATAGTGTTAAAAAGCTTGTAAATATCTCAGGACTGATTTCTAAAAACCAATAAAAAATACAAAATATTTTCATCATCCTGCCTAACTAGAAAACATCACCCTCAAAGAAAAGATTGATCGTCAAGAATTCAACAGCCCTCAATACATCAAATCCCCTGATTCCTACTTCTCCCCTTTCCAAAACGAAAATGATCTGCAATAATTTTTATCATTTAGTAAAATCTATCATGATGAAAATAATTAAACTGCCAAATCTCATCTAGTTTGGATTGACATTTGTTTGTGGCTTTTGATTATTGCTTTCGGATTGTTAAAATCATTTCAATATTTCAACTACTTGATAATTTAATTTTCTTCATGAAAAAAATTATGTTAAAAAGAACACAAAATAAGCCATACTAAATAAGCCATGTTAAAAAAGAAAAAGGCATTTGACTATGCTAACCTACCACAGTAATATAGCTTTGCTTTTATGTTATTGTCAGCTAATTTAAAAAAAAATTATGAGCATTTTCTAAATTATTTCCACCAATACTCTTGACCATCTCATGAAGGTTGGCGACAGGGTGGAGGCAACTTAGGTGGCTTAGGACCAATTTAAGGCAGAAAAACAAAAGAGTCTAGAATTTTGATAATGTAGGCTAAATCTCTAAAATCATTAATCCATTATATTCTCAACATGAAAATAAAATGATTATATAATTTATACATAATTTAAGAAACTGTAACAAATTTAGAATGTTAATAAAATAAAACAAACATTCTGACGAAAGAAAACAATAAAAATTCTAAATCAAACCTAAATCTAAAAACCAAAAAAAAAAAAAATACTATTTATTTTGATTTCAAAGTACCCTATGAATGTTGTCATCGTAACACAATAGCTGTCAATAAAGTCATAGTGTTATAAAGCCCTTGCAAGTCTTTGATTGTGAACATAGTGTTAAAAAGCTTGTAAATATCTCAGGACTGATTTCTAAAAACCAATAAAAAATACAAAATATTTCCATCATCCTGCCTAACTAGAAAACATCACCCTCAAAGAAAAGATTGATCGTCAAGAATTCAACAACCCTCAATACATCAAATCCCCTGATTCCTACTTCTCCCCTTTCCAAAACAAAAATGATCTGCAATAATTCTTATCATTTAGTAAAATCTATCATGATGAAAATAATTAAACTGCCAAATCTCATCTAGTTTGGATTGACATTTGTTTGTGGCTTTTGATTATTGCTTTCGGATTATTAAAATCATTTCAATATTTCAACTACTTGATAATTTAATTTTCTTCATGAAAAAAATTATGTTAAAAAGAATACAAAATAAGCCATACTAAATAAGCCATGTTAAAAAAGAAAAAGGCATTTGACTATGCTAACCTACCACAGTAATATAGCTTTGCTTTTATGTTATTGTCAGCTAATTTAAAAAAAAATTATGAGCATTTTCTAAATTATTTCCACCAATACTCTTGACCATCTCATGAAGGTTGGCGACAGGGTGGAGGCAACTTAGGTGGCTTAGGACCAATTTAAGGCAGAAAAACAAAAGAGTCTAGAATTTTGATAATGTAGGCTAAATCTCTAAAATCATTAATCCATTATATTCTCAACATGAAAATAAAATGATTATATAATTTATACATAATTTAAGAAACTGTAACAAATTTAGAATGTTAATAAAATAAAACAAACATTCTGACGAAAGAAAACAATAAAAATTCTAAATCAAACCTAAATCTAAAAACCAAAAAAAAAAAAAAAAACTATTTATTTTGATGTCGAAGTACCCTATGAATGGTGCCATCGTAACATTACAGTTGTCAATAAAGTAATAGTGTTATAAAGCCCTTACAAGTCATTGATTGTGAACATAGTGTTAAAAAGCTTGTAAATATCTCAGGACTGATTTCTAAAAACCAATAAAAAATACAAAATATTTCCATCATCCTGCCTAACTAGAAAAACATCACCCTCAAAGAAAAGATTGATCGTCAAGAATTCAACAGCCCTCAATACATCAAATGCCCTGATTCCTACTTCTCCCCTTTCCAAAACGAAAATGATCTGCAATAATTCTTATCATTTAGTAAAATCTATCATGATGAAAATAATTAAACTGCCAAATCTCATCTAGTTTGGATTGACATTTGTTTGTGGCTTTTGATTATTGCTTTCGGATTGTTAAAATCATTTCAATATTTCAACTACTTGATAATTTAATTTTCTTCATGAAAAAAATTATGTTAAAAAGAACACAAAATAAGCCATACTAAACAAGCCATGTTAAAAAAGAAAAAGGCATTTGACTATGCTAACCTACCACAGTAATATAGCTTTGCTTTTATGTTATTGTCAGCTAATTTAAAAAAAAATTATGAGCATTTTCTAAATTATTTCCACCAATACTCTTGACCATCTCATGAAGGTTGGCGACAGGGTGGAGGCAACTTAGGTGGCTTAGGACCAATTTAAGGCAGAAAAACAAAAGTCTAGAATTTTGATAATGTAGGCTGAATCTCTAAAATCATTAATCCATTATATTCTCAACATGAAAAGAAAATGATTATACAATTTATACATAATTTAAGAAACTGTAACAAATTTAGAATGTTAATAAAATAAAACAAACATTCTGACGAAAGAAAACAATAAAAATTCTAAATCAAACCTAAATCTAAAAACCAAAAAAAAAAAAAACTATTTATTTTGATGTCGAAGTACCCTATGAATGGTGCCATCGTAACATTACAGTTGTCAATAAAGTAATAGTGTTATAAAGCCCTTACAAGTCATTGATTGTGAACATAGTGTTAAAAAGCTTGTAAATATCTCAGGACTGATTTCTAAAAACCAATAAAAAATACAAAATATTTCCATCATCCTGCCTAACTAGAAAAACATCACCCTCAAAGAAAAGATTGATCGTCAAGAATTCAACAGCCCTCAATACATCAAATGCCCTGATTCCTACTTCTCCCCTTTCCAAAACGAAAATGATCTGCAATAATTCTTATCATTTAGTAAAATCTATCATGATGAAAATAATTAAACTGCCAAATCTCATCTAGTTTGGATTGACATTTGTTTGTGGCTTTTGATTATTGCTTTCGGATTGTTAAAATCATTTCAATATTTCAACTACTTGATAATTTAATTTTCTTCATGAAAAAAATTATGTTAAAAAGAACACAAAATAAGCCATACTAAACAAGCCATGTTAAAAAAGAAAAAGGCATTTGACTATGCTAACCTACCACAGTAATATAGCTTTGCTTTTATGTTATTGTCAGCTAATTTAAAAAAAAATTATGAGCATTTTCTAAATTATTTCCACCAATACTCTTGACCATCTCATGAAGGTTGGCGACAGGGTGGAGGCAACTTAGGTGGCTTAGGACCAATTTAAGGCAGAAAAACAAAAGTCTAGAATTTTGATAATGTAGGCTGAATCTCTAAAATCATTAATCCATTATATTCTCAACATGAAAAGAAAATGATTATACAATTTATACATAATTTAAGAAACTGTAACAAATTTAGAATGTTAATAAAATAAAACAAACATTCTGATGAAAGAAAACAATAAAAATTCTAAATCAAACCTAAATCTAAAAACCAAAAAAAAAAAAAAAAACTATTTATTTTGATGTCGAAGTACCCTATGAATGGTGCCATCGTAACATAATAGTTGTCAATAAAGTAATAGTGTTATAAAGCCCTTACAAGTCATTGATTGTGAACATAGTGTTAAAAAGCATGTAAATATCTCAGGACTGATTTCTAAAAACCAATAAAAAATACAAAATATTTCCATCATCCTGCCTAACTAGAAAAACATCACCCTCAAAGAAAAGATTGATCGTCAAGAATTCAACAGCCCTCAATACATCAAATGCCCTGATTCCTACTTCTCCCCTTTCCAAAACGAAAATGATCTGCAATAATTCTTATCATTTAGCAAAATCTATCATGATGAAAATAATTAAACTGCCAAATCTCATCTAGTTTGGATTGACATCCGTTTGTGGCTTTTGATTATTGCTTTCGGATTGTTAAAATCATTTCAATATTTCAACTACTTGATAATTTAATTTTCTTCATGAAAAAAATTATGTTAAAAAGAATACAAAATAAGCCATACTAAATAAGCCATGTTAAAAAAGAAAAAGGCATTTGACTATGCTAACCTACCACAGTAATATAGCTTGCTTTTATGTTATTGTCAGCTAATTTTAAAAAAAAAATTATGAGCATTTTCTAAATTATTTCCACCAATACTCTTGACCATCTAATGAAGATTGGCGATAGGGTGGAGGCAACTTAGGTGGCTTAGGACCAATTTAGGGCAAAAAAAAAAAAAGAGTCTAGAATTTTGATAATGTAGGCTGAATCTCTAAAATCATTATTCCATTATATTCTCAACATGAAAATAAAATGATTATATGATTTATACAGAATTTAAGAAACTGTAACAAATTTAGAATGTTAATAAAATAAAACAAACATTCTGACGAAAGAAAGTAATAAAAATTCTAAATCATACCTAAATCTAAAAACCAAAAAAAAAAAATACTATTTATTTTGATGTTGAAGTACCCTATGAATGTTGCCATCGTAACACAATAGTTGTCAATAAAGTCATAGTGTTATAAAGCCCTTACAAGTCTTTGATTGTGAACATAGTGTTAAAAAGCTTGTAAATATCTCAGGACTGATTTCTAAAAACCAATAAAAAATACAAAATATTTCCATCATTCTGCCTAACTAGAAAAACATCACCCTCAAAGAAAATGATTGATCGTCAAGAATTCAACAGCCCTCAAAGCATCAAAGGCCCTGATTCCTACTTCTCCCCTTTCCAAAACGAAAATGGTCTGCAATAATTCTTATCATTTAGCAAAATCTATCATGATGAAAATAATTAAACTGCGAAATCTCATCTAGTTTGGATTGACATTTGTTTGTGGCTTTTGATTATTACTTTCGGATTGTTAAAATCATTTCAATATTTTAACTACTTGATAATTTAATTTTCTTCATGAAAAAAATTATTCAATAGCATCAATCTCAATGTCATCCCCAGATACTCTTTTGCTTTCATCCACAGAAAAAACTTTTTTAAGTTCTTCAATTATCATTAGTGAATCTTCTTCCTTCATTTTCTCAAAAAAAATTTTATTTACTTAAATCCTATTTCTAGTACAGGACCTCCTCTGAAATTTAGTCTTCATCATCAAATCATCTGGTTTTTTAAGTTTGATCTCTTGATTCTTTAATATTCATGGTTTCAAAAAAATTTATGAAGCACGAAACTTGCATCTGTTAATGTCAACTTCAATCTGATCCTAATTTTCAGCAATCATTAAAAGTCAAACTTTTTAATCATCAATTTATCTTTTCTGGAACAAAAATACACCATAAGAAAACATTGCATCCAAAGTTCCAGTACCAATTTGATGTAGGACAAATACAGCTTTCATATAGGGATCTGAGAATAATAACAATTAAATCGGACAGCCCCATGACAACATGAATCATTGAATCCTCCAAAAAAAGAAGGATGCTTTCTAGAGTTGTGTCAGTAATAGAAGCAGATGTAAAGCCTTCATTCATCCACTCATCACAAAAATTAAAACGATTAAAAGGTTTACATAGAACTTAGGAGTCAAAGTTAACTCATATAAACGTAGGTAAAATCTAATCATAACCATGCATAGAAGGAGATAAAATACAACATAAATTAAACCTAAAAAATGTAAAACAAAATCCTAAATAATGGCGAATCTAAAGAATCCAGGAACAGCGTCAAAATGCTAGACAGTCACAAAGCTAAGATGCCACTATTCTGAGTCCTACTAAGTGATTTCAGCATATCAACAAAATTGGTACCTTAGCTGAATCCACTTGTTCACGATCATGTTCCATTTAAATGACAATAAAAAACTATCTTGTCCTTGAAACAAAAGGGGAAGAAACAATTTTAAGAGATCAAGTAATAGATAAGCTACATGTACCATTATATAAATTATCTAGCACCATGTGTACTCGCCCAACAAATAATAATTCCTCTTTGATGATGGTGATAACTTTTGCTTAAACTACTAAAAATATTGAGACAGTTACTACACGATAACCCCCATGTCATTTTTTATATAAGGTGGTAATAATTTGTTAGATTTCATTTTGAAAAGGAAAATACCCACACACACACACACAAATATAATGTACATATATACACATGCATGCACGCACACCCACAACACAAATAAAAAAATCTTTCATTCTGAGTCCCGAGAGTTCCTTGACTTTCAGCATGAAGACCCGTAGAGGGCTTGACAGCGCCTGATCTTCATGAATGATCCTTAGGTGAAGTGTTGAGTGAAAGAGCGACTGCTCAACAGGGATGCCAAGAGCAACCATCAACGAGTGAGTGACTAGGATGAAAAGGAATTGATCTGAACTCCCTTCTGCCCTTCACCCATAAAAGTTCAATACATGAACCTCTTGAACCTCTTTCTCTTACGGATCGGATAAACCATGAGAACCATACCTCCTAGGTCAATTATGGAAAAACAGTTGGGACGAGGTATGGCCCTGACGACCCGTCCATTTACCCTTTCTCTGCTCTAAATCAGGCTGTGAAGGTCACAGGGGCTATGAGACCTGATTCAACATAGGAATTAGTGTTGGAAGCCCTAGTAGTAAGCAAAAAATGAAAAGTAGCCCCAAGCTTATGAAGAAGCTCAAGATAGCCAAGATGGATATAGTAGGGCTAGTCTAAGACAAGACAGACCGATCTCTATTCCCCTGCTCGCGTTTATAAGGTTTCCCACTCACCCTATTGAGTGAGAGCCCATGTTGGGTTCTGTAAGGAAGCATCTCGATAGGTCTGCAACCTGTGTTGTGGTTGATGCCCCACCCGAGCTAGAATTTCAGACTTGATTTGTCGGTTCTTCGTCCGAGTGGCCCCGTACAATCCGGCCTGAACCTTTGGGTAGGCTCCGCAAGATCAACAACCATAGCTGCACGGAATACGGTAGAATTCCCCGGTACAGTCAATTGGGAAGTCCCTCCGAGGACAACTCCCATACAATTCTTGCGAGAGTTGGAGAAGCGTCTACGGGTAAAGCACCGTATCCATCTAACTACTTATCCACCTACGCTCCGCCATCCATTCCAAGTTTAGGGACCTAGGTTATTGTATCTCGATCAAAGAGCTGGCGAAGGGGATGAGGGGAAGAGGTCGTCTTCAACTAGCGGAGACTCTTGGATCAGGTGTCTTGAACTTTAAAATTGAATAGAAGAAAATTCGGCAAGGACCTATTCACTAACCAATAGAAGGAAGCAAGAGAACACGAAATTGGNTATCTCGATCAAAGAGCTGGCGAAGGGGATGAGCGGAAGAGGTCGTCTACTGGACGCGGTTCAACTAGCGGAAACTCTTGGAACAGGTGTCTTGAACTTTAAAATTGAATAGAAGAAAATTCAGCAAGGACCTATTCACTAACCAATAGAAGGAAGCAAGAGAACACGAAATTGGGAAGAATGAATCGTGATTATAAAGCTTTTATCATTTTTTATTGAGGAGACCAGCTAGAAAGTCTAATTTCATGTCAGTCATAACTGAAATGAACCACAAGGTGGGATGATAGAATTTTGTTAACACATAAAGATTACCTATTATGTGAAGGGGAATGAACAAAAAAATATGGAAAACATCAAAAAATTTATTCGACAAACAACAGAAATGAGTTGGAGCAAATAAACACGCTCATACAGATTGTTAGTTCAAATTAATTTTAACAGTGAGATTCAAACTTTAAACCTCCACTTCGAAGGCCAAAGAAAATATCACCCAACTAGGGTTTGATTAAAGCCTAATCTAAGACAAACAGACAATTTATGTACTCCTTGAACCCAACTTCAACTAAAACTTTGTGTAAGTGTATGTGTATGTTAGTGCATATATACATTTACTAAATTATAACTATATGCATAAATACACACAGGCATAATGTTTGATCTGATCTTAAGCTACCTTGATTTTATCGAGTTTCAATTCAAATTTACTTTCATTCAATATAAGCTTGCCTCATTAATCAGCTTATTGAATTTGATCCAAGCTCAAGACAGCTTAATGTTCAAGCGAACTTCAATTTTCAACCTAAATATACAAACTTTACTTCATCTATAAATTAAGAAATCATAAATATTACAAATATTAATATTAAAAACAATGAACGGAATAGTTTTGGAGAGGGAGTCAATAAAGAAAAATTAATTTCAAAGTCTGAAAGTATGCAATTATAGCACAAATCTCATGATATGCCAGTCCACAACTCAATTAAGCATAAGCGTGGGAGTTCTCACCAATAGGTACATAATAAATAGCCCTCTTCTCACCACTTGTATTTATTCCAAGAAAGCCCCACCTAGGATTTGCAATAAAACTAAAGCAACTTTAAAATGAGTGCACCAAAAAGACCACAGAGTGGGAATATTGCTACTTAGTTAAGAAGAAAGGTGGAGATACATTTTGAATAAGTCTTTCAATGGACTATAGGCGCAACTACAAATATATAATGTAAACTACTAATTGGAAAAATCTCATAAATATCAAATAAGATATTTTAGCAGTGGTTTACTTGTACAAATATTTTCTACCAAAAGACAATAATTCAAAAGCAAACCAACACATTATATCATTCTAAGTCTCAATTTTTAATAGCCATGCCCAGTTATCCTCACACACATTTCGCTGGACGATGGAATTATTCTTTCATCATGAAGATAAAGCATGGTATATTGTCAATTGGTGATGAATAAACAATTGGATCTAAAGATATAGGTGAAAATTATGACTGACCATTAAGTAATGTCGTAGATCCACTTTCAAATAATTATTGGCACATCACACCATAACCCAAGAGGATCTCGGCTTTCAAAACTAAACTAATAAGGGCTTAGATAGGCTTCATTGCATAATAAAAAACTTTCCCTCATACCCCTTCATTTCATATTGGTAAGGTACTGGGTTTGCAACTTTGCATAACTCCATCATAAAGCCATCAATCCTAATTTTATATTGGTTACATAACTCTCTCACAGCCCCAATTCCAAATCAATTGGGATCATCTAGTCATTACAAACTATGGGATATCATTATAACATGTGTGAGAAAAAGAGAAAAATTAGGAACTTCTATGGATTCAAAAACCAATGCATTAGGGGTTGTCAGCTTTGAGCAGAGAAGTTAGAAATTGGAAGCCTC
>JXCR01062029.1:4318-25566 GCA_002079205.1 Phalaenopsis hybrid cultivar | reverse complement strand
TAAACAAAAAGTGAATCAAGAGGCCATTTGAAATAAAAATTAACTTAAACAAGAAACCTTAATTATTCTGAAAATGTTGTGAAACTCTGTTTGAAAGTTCATGTAGTTTTGGCAATTTTAGTGTTAATGTTTGAATTATGTTGAACACTCAAAATTTTTTGACAAAACAATAGTTCAGATTGAAATTATATGACAGTTTTGCACTTTCAGCAACAGCTTCAGAGCTTCCAAACATAGTTTTTAGCAGTTGAAACTGAGGAAGCCGAGATCTTTGGCAGTATGAGGACTGGCTTCAGCTAAAATTGATGAAAAACTAGCGGAAGAATAAATTTTTGCTGAAGCTTAAAACCATATTCTAACATATTGAAAAGACAACATTACAAAATATTTAATGGCGCCGTTTTTCCTCCTACAACAAATTCTTCACCAAATGGCTAAAAATTAATAAATTGAAGCATTGTAATGGCGTATCAGTGGTACTGCCCAATCATGCGAATAATCAAGCACAGAGTTCACCAAGTAGGATAACAAATATCATCATCATCAACGTCATCATCCCATAAAATACCCATCATACCGGACAAAGCCCAAACCACGATAAGAAAGTAAATTCGAATAGGGTTACAATGACGACTCCTCAACATAAACAATACAAACATGTAAACGGAAAAGACAACGACAACGCTGCGAAAAATACAAAAAGAAAGCAACACAAAACACAAAAATGGCTCTTTAGGAAGAGAGCGATGGATCCGAGAGGGCAGGAAGCATAGCCACCAGAACATGAGCATTGTGGACTGGACAGCAGTTGGAAGGCGCTTGGGGCGGACTGGACAGTAGTTGTAAGGTATTGAGACGCTGGACGGCGGTGGGGAGGAACCTGGTGGGCGGGGCAGTGGTTGGAAGGATGGAGAGCACGGTAAACAGAGAGAGCCGAAGATTGGAAGGAAGAGGGAGAGTAGAGAGGCAACTCGTTGCCAACAGAGATCGGAGGTAAGAGAGAAAAGAGAAAGACAACCTGTTGCAAATGGAGAGAGCGCGAGAAAGGAGCAATCGAGAGATGCGATCAAGAGAGACGAGGGTAGAAGAAAAGTGAGAGAGAGAGCAACGGTGAGAGGTAAGCGCGAGATGATAAGTAAGTACTAAGTTCGCGAAAAAACGTGGGCCACTGGGTCGAACCCCCGGCCAGCGTTTAAGATAGATTATTAAAAAAAGCAACTATGTCGTTGTTTCCAAAAGCTTCATTCGGCGTTTTCAAAATGCGTCGCGCCAAATAAGCTGCCCTGAACGGGCCCTAAGTGGGCTTGCAGATTCATAAAACCAACTCACAATAAATTGTTAAGGTAAACATTGTGAGTATATTAATTAATAGAATAATGCAACCACTTATATGAGATCAGGAAGAAATTTCCTTTCGTTCAAATTTAAAAAGAGTCATAACTAGATTTTAAAATAACACTGGATCCATGGCCATTACCTTTGCATCTATAACAATNAAAAATGAGCAAGGCTTGATAAACAAAAAGTGAATCAAGAGGCCATTTGAAATAAAAATTAACTTAAACAAGAAACCTTAATTATTCTGAAAATGTTGTGAAACTCTGTTTGAAAGTTCATGTAGTTTTGGCAATTTTAGTGTTAATGTTTGAATTATGTTGAACACTCAAAATTTTTTGACAAAAAAATAGTTCAGATTGAAATTATATGACAGTTTTGCACTTTCAGCAACAGCTTCGGAGCTTCCAAACATAGTTTCAGTCAAAACTTTAATAAAGAAAAAGGTAGCAGTTGAAACTCNACACTCAAAATTTTTTGACAAAACAATAGTTCAGATTGAAATTATATGACAGTTTTGCACTTTCAGCAACAGCTTCAGAGCTTCCAAACATAGTTTTTAGCAGTTGAAACTGAGGAAGCCGAGATCTTTGGCAGTATGAGGACTGGCTTCAGCTAAAATTGATGAAAAACTAGCGGAAGAATAAATTTTTGCTGAAGCTTAAAACCATATTCTAACATATTGAAAAGACAACATTACAAAATATTTAATGGCGCCGTTTTTCCTCCTACAACAAATTCTTCACCAAATGGCTAAAAATTAATAAATTGAAGCATTGTAATGGCGTATCAGTGGTACTGCCCAATCATGCGAATAATCAAGCACAGAGTTCACCAAGTAGGATAACAAATATCNAAATTCTTCACCAAATGGCTAAAAATTAATAAATTGAAGCATTGTAATAGCGTATCAGTGGTACTGCCCAATTATGCGAATAATCAAGCACAGAGTTCACCAAGTAGGATAACAAATATTATCATCATCAACGTCATCATCCCATAAAATACCCATCATACCGGACAAAGCCCAAACCACGATAAGAAAGTAAATTCGAATAGGGTTACAATGACGACTCCTCAACATAAACAATACAAACATGTAAACGGAAAAGACAACGACAACGCTGCAAAAAATACAAAAAGAAAGCAACACAACACACAAAAATGGCTCTCTAGGAAGAGAGCGATGGATCCGAGAGGGCAGGAAGCATAGCCACCAGAACATGAGCATTGTGGACTGGACAGCAGTTGGAAGGCGCTTGGGGCGGACTGGACAGTAGTTGTAAGGTATTGAGACGCTAGACGGCGGTGGGGAGGAATCTGGTGGGCGGGGCAGTGGTTGGAAGGATGGAGAGCACGGTAAACAGAGAGAACCGGAGATTGGAAGGAAGAGGGAGAGTAGAGAGGCAACTCGTTCCCAACAGAGATCGGAGGTAAGAGAGAAAAGAGAAAGACAAATTGTTGCAAATGGAGAGAGCGCGAGAGAGGAGCAATCAAGAGATGCGATCAAGAGAGACGAGGGTAGAAGAAAAGTGAGAGAGAGAGCAGCGGTGAGAGGTAAGCGCGAGGTGATAGGTAAGTACTAAGTTCGCGAAAAAACGTGGGCCACTGGGTCGAACCCCCGGCCAGCGTTTAAGATAGATTATTAAAAAAAGCAACTATGTCGTTGTTTCCAAAAGCTTCATTCGGCGTTTTCAAAATGCGTCGCGCCAAATAAGCTGCCCTGAACGGGCCCTAAGTGGGCTTGCAGATTCATAAAACCAACTCACAATAAATTGTTAAGGTAAACATTGTGAGTATATTAATTAATAGAATAATGCAACCACTTATATGAGATCAGGAAGAAATTTCCTTTCGTTCAAATTTAAAAAGAGTCATAACTAGATTTTAAAATAACACTGGATCCATGGCCATTACCTTTGCATCTATAACAATCCAAGAATTTATAAATGGCAGCTTTCCATCTATGATAATTCAGTAATATTTCATTTTTGCAGTATAGCTAATTATAGATTCCATAAAGAAAGACTAATTTTCAGGTTTATTTCTTACCTAATTATTTGTTGTTATACCTATTAATGTACAACATTTTTTTACAAATAAGAAATATTTTAGGTCATTTTCAAAAGACTCAAAATCGCGAGCTTGCCTTACCGTCGTATGATTCCGTTTTCTAACTAAATCTTCCTCCCGGATCATAAAAATGATCCGAAGAAATGATCCGAAGAGGAGAGGAATCGAAAAGATATGATATACGACAAAAGTTATACAAATAAATTAAAAAAAAAAAACAATGAGGGCATATGTAAGATAATCTTCGAGTGATAATTCAAGGATGTACATCCAAAAGATATCGGACTGAAATATCTTGAAACACAATCCGCGAAATGAATCCCTACATAAGTCACCCATGTAACCAGAGAGCCAAGTTTTTATGTTTGTTACGGATTCAAGAGTACTCCCAAAGAAACGTATCCATCAGGTCAATTACATCTTTAGGAATGCTCAAAAATACTATCGATAAAGAGTCTTGCTTACATTATTTATGATATCCAGTTAATTGAAAAATCAAAGGATTTTTATCATCTCAAGCGGGAGAATCTCGATGCTTTCGATGCCTGCACCGGACTATAGGGCAGAAGGTGAATCACCGTATCCACTACTGGCGGCAGCGCCTAGTCACGCAGGGCCCACGAGACAAGATCAACGATATTTCAAAAAAATGACATAGCTCAAAGGAAGTGTCAAAGGGAAGGAGAGAAATCCTTAAACAAGTAAAGGTAGCTGAGCTGGATAACATGGATCTGTCATTTCAAGTTACGGAGACCCTAAGTCTACCTGGTCGTGAAGATAGTCGACCCAACCCGATCACAAATCACTTGTTACCAATCCATGAATTGTGTCATCCAAGGGAAACCTGGTAGCTCTAAGGTCTGAGAAAAAAAAAACCTGTAATTTCTTATGACCCTATAACTGGTGGAAAAGGTGAAAATGAGATTTATATTCGTTAATTAAATGAAAAAGATACTGCTGGAATGAAAGAGGAAGGAGGTTCGACTACAGAACAGGAACCGCCCCACAAATGACNAAGTTACGGAGACCCTAAATCTACCTGGTCGTGAAGATAGTCGACCCAACCCGATCAGAAACCACTTGTTACTAATCCATGAATTGTGTCATCCAAGGGAAACCTGGTAGCTCTAAGTTCTGAGAAAAAAAAAACCTGTAATTTCTTATGACCCTATAAGTGGTGGAAAAGGTGAAAATGAGATTTATATTCGTCAATTAAATGAAAAAGATACTGCTAGAATGAAAGAGGAAGGAGGTTCGGCTACAGAACAGGAACCGTCCCACAAATGACTTATTCCCAATCTGGGTCGGGGACACTCTAGTTGTGTTAGACAACTTCTTAGGTAGAAATCTTATGCAATTGAAGGAGCACGGGGGCTCCTCCTCAATACATGTAGAATGATGCAATTATTTGCAATTCAATTTAAATGCAGAGGCTCCATTAGGGATGCTTGGGAGATATTCATACAATGCAGCCAATTTTAAAACCGGCTTGAAGGCCATACAAGAAAGTAAATCATAAAATAATGCTCATTTTAAAGTTGGGATATTTTAATCTTAAATTTTAATTTATCTTGATTTTTCTATTATTAGGATTTTTGCAAAGGAANTATTTTAAAACCGGCTTGAAGGCCATACAAGAAAGTAAATCATAAAATAATGCTCATTTTAAAGTTGGGATACTTTAATCTTAAATTTTAATTTATCTTGATTTTTTTATTATTAGGATTTTTGCAAAGGATAATTTAGATCATTAAATAGCCTAGATTGTATTTTTGTATGAGCCCAAACAAGCCACAATCAAGAAAGAATAAATGGCAAGCATACTGCGCAAATTAAATCAAGCCAAATGAATATATAAAAGGTCCGGCTCTGCATATACATGTCTAACCTTAAAGCTATACACCAATAATAAATTTGTACGAGACACAAGCAAGCTGCTCTAGGTCTTTGTCATTTGATTCGGTGTGTCAATGCCTCGAAACCCGTGCTCGTACATTATTTTCGATACAAACTCCTTAAAGACTCTAAACAAATACATTAAAAAGTTTAAAAAGTCTCGACCTGCAGAAGAGTTTGTACGAGTTATATTCATGCAACGGACAATGAGTCATTTCTGGCGGGAGGGGAGCTTAATAGCACCTAAAAAAAGAGAGCTTTTAAGTCATTACTTACTCCTCCCTTTTTTTTATCTAATTTAGGTAAGGCTCCCTGCACANCAAGCATACTGCGCAAATTAAATCAAGCCAAATGAATATATAAAAGGTCCGGCTCTGCATATACATGTCTAATCTTAAAGCTATACACCAATAAGAAATTTGTACGAGACACAAGCAAGCTCCTTTAGGTTTTTGTCATTTGATTCGGTGTGTCAATGCCTCGAAACCCGTGCTCGTACATTATTTTCGATACAGACTCCTTAAAAACTCTAAACAAATACATTAAAAGTTTAAAAAGTCTCGACCTGCAGAAGAGTTAGTACGAGTTATATTCATGCAACGGACAATGAGCCATTTCTGGCGGGAGGGTAGCTTAATAGCACCTAAAAAAAGAGAGCTTTTAAATCATTACTTACTCCTCCCTTTTTTTTATTTAATTTAGGTAAGGCTCCCTGCACAAAAAACCACCCCTAATTATACTAGTAAACATACAAAGGCAGCACACAAAGAATGTTTGGCTATGGCACAAACCAAAGAACAATAATCAGGACATCAAAAAGACTACATAAGCATCCTAGTCTTAGCCTAGCAAATCATCTATCGCTCGGGCTGTCAACTTGGCTTGTTGTTCGCAAATAGCTCGCCATCAGCTCGTTAAGCACCTCGTGTTCGGCTCATTCGTTAAGCTTAATAAGTGATTCGAACACGAATAAATTTTTAAGCTCAAAATATAAACGAGCCGAACAAGAACAAATATTTGTCTGCTCTTGTTTCNCCTAGTCTTAGCCTAGCAAATCATCTATCGCTCGGGCTGTCAACTTGGCTTGTTGTTCGCAAATAGCTCGCCTTCAGCTCGTTAAGCATCTCGTGTTCGGCTCATTCATTAAGCTTAATAAGTGATTCGAACACGAATAAATTTTTAAGCTCAAAATATAAACGAGCAGAACAAGAACAAATATTTGTCTGCTCTTGTTTGGCTCGAATTGGCTCGAAAAGAAATAAATATAAATATATTTAGATACATACCACCCAATTATTATATCGCATAAGAAATATATTTTCATTTTGGACATTTACATACATACCACCCAATTTTTTTTACCTGACCCAGCTAGAACCAGTCTGATGCTTCAAAAAACAGCATGTCATTTGGGGCAGCAGTGTTATTTGTGTGTTTTTGGCAGCAATAACATCGCAATAACATCACAATAACAACGCAATAACAAATCAAATTTACTCGAATAAAACCGCCGCAAAAAACACGCCAATAACACCGTGGGTTATCTCAAATAACATCATAATAACACCGCAACAACACAGAAAATTAACTCGAATAACAACCCCGCAAAAATACGCCAATAACACTGCGGGTTACCACAAATAATACTGAAACAACACTCGAATAATACCGCAAATTTACTCGAATAACATCGCCACAAAAAACACTCCAATAACACCACAACTTACCTCAAATAACAGCGCAATAACATCGCAAATTTGCAGCAGCTGTGTCTTTGCGGTGTTATTCCAGTGTTAATTGAGGTAATTTGCGGTGTTATTGGCGTATTTTGGCGGGGGTATTATTCGAGTTAATTATGATGTTATTGCGGTGTTATCGTGGTGTTATTGTATTATTATTTGAGTTAACCTGCGTATTATTGGTGTGTTTTCAGAGGTCGTGTTATTTGAGAAAATTTATGATGTTATTGCGGTGTTATTGCAGCCGAAAAACACACAAATAACACCGTTGCCGCAAATAATTNAAAAACAGCATGTCATTTGGGGCAGCAGTGTTATTTGTGTGTTTTTGGCAGCAATAACATCGCAATAACATCGCAATAACAAATCAAATTTACTCGAATAAAACCGCCGCCAAAAACACGCCAATAACACCGCGGGTTATCTCAAATAACATCACAATAACACCGCAACAACACAGCAAATTAACTCGAATAACACCCCCGCAAAAATACGCCAATAACACTGCAGGTTACCACAAATAATACCGAAACAACACTCGAATAATACCGCAAATTTACTCGAATAACATCGCCACAAAAAACACTCCAATAACACCACAGCTTACCTCAAATAACAGCGCAATAACATCGCAAATTTGCAGCAGCTGTGTTTTTGCGGTGTTATTCCAGTGTTATTTGAGGTAATTTGCGGTGTTATTGGCGTATTTTGGCGGGGGTATTATTCGAGTTAATTATGATGTTATTGCGGTCTTATCGTGGTGTTATTGTATTGTTATTTGAGGTAACATGCGTATTATTGGTGTGTTTTCAGAGGTCATGTTATTTGAGAAAATTTATGATGTTATTGCAGCCGAAAAACACACAAATAACACCGTCGCCGCAAATAATATTTTTTTATGATTAGTTATGAGCACTATTAATATTTTTATTATGTAAAACTTTGTATGAAATTTGCTCTTGAAAGTTTTTTTGGTTAATCAAAGTTTAGTGGTTAAAATTAAATTAATAATAAAAAATTAAATAAAATTATTATTTTATTCTTATTTNAAAGTTTAGTGGTTAAAATTAAATTAATAATAAAAAATTAAATAAAATTATTATTTTATTCTTATTTAAAAAAGTAATTATTATAACAATTTTATATTCTAATGAGTCAATTTTGAGTCGGACACCAGTCGAGTACGAACAGGAGCTGAACACGAACATAGTTTACGAGCAATTTTGAACACGAGTCAATTTAGAATACGAGTCAAATTCGAACGAGCTGAACTCGGCTTANCTTATTTAAAAAAGTAATTATTATAACAATTTTATATTCTAATGAGTCAATTTTGAGTCGGACACCAGTCGAATACGAACAGGAGCTGAACACGAACATAGTTTACGAGCAATTTCGAACACGAGTCAATTTAGAATACGAATCAAATTCGAACGAGCTGAACTCGGCTTGTTTACAGCCCTATCTACCGCATGACGCCCTAGTCATAGCATCTAGTTGTTTGCAAGGTGCAGGAGTGAAGGTTACTGCATGACTTTGACGGACATCGGCTCATCCTAATGATCCAAAGTGTCTTATGTATATCACCCAAAAAGATTTCAAAGAGAGTCTCACATATGGCCTATTTTTATTAATTGTATCATTTTAAAATAGAATAGATATCATAAGCTGAGAAAATATAATATTTTTTTTATTATTTTAAAAATAGAACCACTAAATGGGAGTTCGTAACATGCAATGTGACGTAAGCTAGAACTCTTGGACCCTTAACACAGTCATACGCATGTTGATCCTGATACAACAACTCGCATTGCTCACCCAGATTTACTCGGCAAGCAATGCTCGTTAAAGCATCGTGACCAACAACGGGTCACTCACCTAGTGAGTCCGGATTGTTATCAAAATATGAAGGGAATACGCATGCAAACATAAAACAATATCCAACATAACGTGATAACTAGATCGAGGTATGAGCAATCAGGACGGACGTCGAAAGGCAATTTAAATATTATTCAAAACGCAAATGACAAAAGTAAAGTGATATAATATAGTGCATACATGTGCATTCAATGGGTTCCATGGCTTTAAAGCATGACCCGAATTGAACACACAACATGAAATGCTTACATGTCATGTGGGATGCCGCAAACTGCAAATGACAAAGTTATGACAAATACAAAGTGAAATAATCTAATGCATACATGTTGTGCGCTCAATGGGTTCATTGGCTTTAAAGTATGGCCTAAATTGAACACAACATGAAATGCTTACGGCATTCATGTGTGATGTCATAAGAGATGAGGTGGCGTGTTGTCTCTATAGGAGAATCACACACCGGCGGGCGGCGGGCTAGCCACCGCTCACCAAGGATATGCAAATATCGAGCCATGCACAAATGGCGACATAGATGTGCGGCGATACTACAAGTGTCGGTGCTCAAGGAGACACCATGTGCAAGCAAATGTCAAAGGCAAAAGTAGACTTTTCATGCAATAGTCTTTAACATATCACATAACATTTGAAAATATAGTTTTGTTATGCGCACATGAACATGAATTCAAGCAATGAACATGGCATGCAAGAAACGTGAAGGCTGGTGTAAGGAATGCGACATGCAAATGACGTTTGCCAATTGACCCGTTGGAACGACCGGAGACGATTGACCAAGTATTAAGACCAACAAAGTCACAGGGTCAGGTTGGCCGACCAAAATGATCAATCGATCGGATAGTCAATCGAACCAAAGTGGTTGATTGATCATGTCAGGGTGACGGATCGAACCAAAATGGTTGGTTGATCGAGTCGAGGCCGATCACACCCACACATGCAAAATATCACATACAGGACATCATGTAGGACATGCAAGCAAATGTAAACCAACATGTTTGATAACAAATTTAAACTCATCCAAGCATTCTCACATAGGACCCTAGGCTTTGATTTATGGATGCATAGAGAATCTACATCCAAATTTGGCGAATGAAGTGAGGGATTTTCTTCAATTCTATTAACAAAAATACAAAAATCCTTCACGGCTTAGAGAATGAAGTAGCCAAGGGGATTTTTTCATCCTCCAAGTTCCAAGTGCTCCAATCTCTCCATAGAAGATTGGAGCTACCAAAATCGTAGGAAATTCGGAATCCGACCTTTTGGATCAATGATCTAGGGGAATAGTAGAAGATTGCTCTGAGATTGTAGGGAGATTCAACGAATAAGCTTCCTTTTAAAAAAATAAAACCCAAGGGCTGATATATTAAAGAGAAAGATACAGATAGGTTGTATGGGTGGGCCTAAAAATAGGCACCCTACCCACACGGTACAACACACACCAAAAAGTTAAAAAAAAAGGGTACATATAGAAATCAAAAAAAAAAAGCCCAAAACCACCATGGCGCTGAAGAAGTGAGGGTCATCCCACCCTAGTCCTGCCTCTGGCTCTAATTTTTAAAAGGGATCCAGCAAGCATTAGTAAAGTGCGTACCATAACCCAAAGTAACCAAAGTATCATCCATAAGACTCCTGAGCTCTAGTAGATATTCATTCTTCTTCTTCCTCCTGGAAGTGTAAACATGTCATTCCTCCTCCGAAGAATCAGTCTGATGGGGTGGTAGCGCTGAAGTAAAAGGAATACCAATCGTAGTACCCACAATAGGCTCTAGTATATGTGAAGTATAAGTTGCCTCTACACAGGATGCTTCCTGAAGAAGTAGAGTAGCGAGGCTGTAACTTGAGAGAAATGTCACCGCGGACTCCACCTGAGGGTTACCCACCACGTGGGCAAAGGAGACCTTTGTCGGTTCAGCCAAAGAAGAATGAAGTGTCATCAGAGCAAGGGATGTGTCAACTGTCACCTGCAGCAAGAAGCGTCGGGCTGGAGAGAAAGACGGGTNGCTGATATATTAAAGAGAAAGATACAGATAGGTTGTATGGGTGGGCCTAAAAATAGGCACCCTACCCACACGATACAACACACACCAAATAGTGAAAAAAAAGGGGTACATATAGAAATCAAAAAAAAAAAAGCCCAAAACCACCATGGTGCTATCCTGCCTCTGGCTCTAATTTTTAGAAGGGATCCAGCAAGCAGATTAGTAAAGTGCGTACCATAACCCAAAGTAACCTAAGTATCATCCATAAGACTCCTGAGCTCTAATAGATTTTCATTCTTCTTCTTCCTCCTGGAAGTGTAAACATGTCATTCCTCCTCCGAAGAATCAGTCTGATGGGGTGGTAGAGCTGAAGTAAAAGGAATACCAATCGTAGTACCCACAATAGGTTCTAGTATATGTGAAGTATAAGTTGCCTCTACACAGGATGCTTCCTGAAGAAGTAGAGTTGCGAGGCACTCCTGAATATCAGTCTGAACACTATCATTTGTAGGTAATAGTCAATCACTATTGTTTTCTATGGGGTTTGAATGTGTCAGCATCACATCGGTCGCAGTAACAGTAACAGCAATGTCATTGGGGGTCCTCAGGGGCAACAGACACCTCCTGTCTGGTAGTATCCTCCCCAGATGGAACTAAAATATCCAAAGCAGTGGGGTTAAACTCATCCTTATTCACTTGAACCTTAGTTTTCAAATTAGGATGGAGTTTGTGGCATTTATCAAGGATATGACCAAACATCTTACAGTTGGTACAATATGGGGGTCTGTGTTTCATGACGATTTGTTGTCAATATCTATTGTGGATTGTGCCCAGCCAGACTTTAGTAACATCCGGTAAATTAATATCTCTTTCCACAAGTATTCTGGCCACCGAGGGTCTGGTTAGGTTGAAAGTAGACAGATCTAGCTTCAAAGAATCCCCTAGTTAGACCCCAATAGAGTAGATAACCTGATAGTGAAAAAAATGCAGCTTGAAACCAGGTAAACTAAACCATACTGGTACAGTGGGATTTTCATGATTTGGGTCGAAATCAGGAGACCACTTGAGTAACTTCAATGATTTTCCTGCAATATTAAGATATTTCTTGGAGAAAATTTTGGTGTAGTCTTCAGTCATTGTTAGTTAGATCAATACATGTCTCACATCCATAAGTCTCAGTTTCCACTTGACTACTGGCTTAAGATCATCTACACTCTTTCTGATAACATCCATAAGTGGGTGTCCCCACTGAAACTTTCCAATAAGAGCAAACTTGAATTTTTCCGTCATGGTAGAAACTTCGGATTCAGAGAAAAAGATTGTCGCTTTTCTGTCTTTCCTACTTCCCTTATCAACAAAAGGGCAATCAACTGTATCATCGAGACATTCCTTATAACTTGAGGGAAATGTCACCGCGGACTCCACCTGAGGGTTACCCATCACGTGGGCAAAGAAGACCTTTGTCGGTTCAGCCAAAGAAGAATGAAGTGTCATCAGAGCAAGGGGATGTGTCAACTGTCACCTGCAGCGAGAAGCGTCGGGCTGGAGAGAAAGACGGGCCAGACGCAAAACAGAAGAATTGTTGTCGGGCCGGAGAGAAGCACGAGCGCAGACGCGAACAGAAGAAGCGTCAAAACAAAAGGAAAGAACTGTCGGGAGCCGAAAGCAGAAACGCAGCGTTGAAACTGGACGCCGACGCAGACGCGAGTCAATCTGCGAAGCAGACGCAGACGTAAACCAGAGCAAGAGTCGACAAAACGAATTGCGAGCCCCTCTCCTTAGAGCGAGCGGTAGAATCAAATGCAAAGGCAATCTCCATTGAAAACCCTAGCAAAGCTCGAGCTTTCGACCGCAGCCGACATCGTTATTATCAACGAATAAGCTTCCTAACCTAATNACGCCGACGCAGACGCGAGTCAATCTGCGAAGCAGACGCAGACGTAAACCAGAGCAAGAGTCGACAAAACGAGTTGCAAGCCCCTCTCCTTAGAGCGAGCGGTAGAATCAAATGCGAAGGCAATCTCCATTGAAAACCCTAGCAAAGCTCGAGCTTTCAACCACAGCCGACATCGTTATTATCAACGAATAAGCTTCCTAACCTAACGACTTTCTCTAACATAGAGTCCTAAACTTAGTTTTCTGACAAAGAATCTAGGGGACTCGCTAGAAATGAAGAACAAAGGGTTTTAGAAAATTTTCACCTTCGCGATATTTGGAGGTGTGTTCACTCTTTTTCAAGCGCCTTCATCACACGTGAAGTGGTCGACCTTCCTTTCCTCTCAAGGGCCTTGCAAGGCATACAACGAAAGTGTGAGAGCCTGCAAGTTATACAAATACCCATAATAAATAGCATAGCATTGCAAATAGGACTAGCACGTACCTTTGCGAGGAGGTTGTTCATTTCGGACTTAAAAAAAGAGCCAATAGGTCGAGATATCACCGAGGGGGTTTCCTCGAAATAGGGAGCCCCAACGGGAAGCCAAGCCAAGAGAGGGAAAGTTGGTTGGAAGAGTTTCATCAGGGAGGAGGCAATGAGCAAATGGGGCATGCCGGTGAGGGCATGTCGGTGAGGGCACGCCCGCAAAGGTTTAGACGAGACCAAGAGACGGACTGTGCGAGCATGAGGTGGTCGGCCTAGTGCATCACCTGAAAGAGAGGAGAGCAGACCGGCCAGGGTGTTGTCAGCAAGAGAGGTGGCCAACAAAGTCGCTAATTTCTAATTTCACCCACAAATCCAGTTGCTTACCCTCCTCCATCCTCATCCATGGTAGGAACAGTGTCGAAGGAGAAGAAAAATGGGAGTTTGGGTCTCTGTGTGACGCGATCCCGTCATTGCCTTCCTCAGCAATAGGAGCATGGAAAGCTTTCAACTGAGGTGGTGAGTTCAGCTAGAAAGGGATAGTGGGAGTTGGCCGACGGCGTCAAGAGAGGCTGTCGGCAAAAGGACAGTTGACGACTCAAGCGATCTGGCAAAATTGAGAGAGGGGCAAAGGTTTCCCGCACGCACCAAGAGGGCTTGGCTACCGTGACGCCAGCAGGCGAGAAGAGGGGATGTTGATCGCGTCAGCCGCGAATGGGGCGGCTAAGATATTGTTCACGTAAAAAAAGGAGCAATTCAGCACCTCGATTTAGGGATTTTATCCCTTTATTGTTATTTTATTATTTGTTTAATTTCTTTTAAGTCCAAATGTCTCGATTTTGTGCATTATTGGCCCGTGCATGAAACCCCAATCGATAAAGTTGTCCTCCTTATGTAAAGTCGGTGTTCTGGACTAGCTTGCGCAGACCTTTCACGAGCTGAGTTCATATGGATGAATTCAGCAACAATCGAGCCAATTTGAGTCCGATTAACGCGCAAAGTAGTCCTGTCGACGGTCTGCATCATAAGACATCAAAAAGTGATGCCAACAAGAGAGAATAAAATTCAATCATAAAATACATCTTTTTTTACACTTTTCTCATTTTTTTTCTAATTTTCAAGGTATTAAAAACAAAAAGATTCTACTCCCTATAAGNAAGTGATGCCAACAAGAGAGAATAAAATTCAATCATAAAATACATCTTTTTTTACACTTTTCTCATTTTTTTCTAATTTTCAAGGTATTAAAAACAAAAAGATTCTACTCCCTATACCGACAAGCCATTGAACATAGAGTCTCTCCCCAAGCCAACAACTTGTTCACAAACACTAAAAGCCAATATTTGTCCAGCAAAAATTGCAAAAACGTATGACACGAATCAACAATTAAAAATAGGTGATTGCTATTACAAAAGTGTTAGCCTCAAGAAGCCAACAATTTAAATTATAGAAATCAACCTCAAAATGAAATATCCATGATAAAATTTTACCCAAAAAGTTTACAAAAAGAGCCAACAATAAAGATAAATATCAATATTCTCNCAAGAAGCCAACAATTTAAATTATAGAAATCAACCTCAAAATGAAATATCCATGATAAAATTTTACCCAAAAGTTTACAAAAAGAGCCAACAATAAAGATAAATCTCAATATTCTTNTCATCATAGTCGATTTCATACATTTGACTGTACCCTTTAGCCACCAATCGTGCTTTGTAGCGATCAATCTTTCCTTATGAGATTTGTTTCGCTATGAAGACTCATTTGCACCCAACAGTCTTTTTTCCTGCTGGTAAAAACACAAGCTCCTATGTCATGTTCTTATCGAGAACACCAAGTTCTTTTAGCATTGCAGTCTTTCACTTTGGATCCTCCTTCACTACATGTCAACATTTGGGTATAGAGATAGTATCCAAAGATGCAATGAATGCTCCATGTAAAGGTGATATGTTATAGTATGACACAACCCGGGCAATGCCATGTGAGAAACCAAAACGATCAGAATGATGGTTCGCATTGTTGCGAGAGGTCCACCTTAAAGTCATGAGAGTTGGAGGAGAAGAAAAATGAATCATATCACCTGTCTAATCGAATTCCAAGATGGACGGTATGGATGTATCAGAAGTTGAAGTAGACTGGGACAAGAGATTTGTAAGCATGAGCGGCATGGCAGACAATGTTCCCTCATTCTGCTTTTTCCTTCTTATACACACCCTCAGCTCCCCTTGAGTTTGAGTCTCACCACCTTTAGGCTTATTTTCCTCATTCTTCGGCTCTTCCTTAGTGGATCCTTCTCATACAATGGGACAAGGCATTGTTCCCACATGTACAAATTTCTCACCATCACTACTCTCCCCCTCTTGCCTCATACCTCCAACATTTGGTGAGACACCAAACAGTGAGGCCACCTCTCAGGTATAGTATGATTTGAATTCTTTAAAGCTCGCATTCATGCCTACCAACGTGGCATAATAACTAACAAAAATACACTTCACAGCTCTGGGATCTAACTTTCCTATTGATTGTCGGTTATCCTTCACAAAACATACACAACCAAAGGACATTCAATGGGAGAATTCCGCCATTATCTCCTTTTAACAATTTACAAGGAGATCACCACTTCAACACTTTTAGGANGATAGCACTTTTCGAGTGTTTTGTATATAGATAACACTGTTTCGGATGCCCTGTATGTCATCGCCTCAATTGAAAAATGGATGAAATAAGGAGCTTGATTTGTAAATAGCATTGTTTTGGTGTCATGTATCTCACTACCTCAATTGAAAAATATGGATTGGAAGAAAGATTTTTTTCTAGTGCCTTGTATGTAGATAGCACTGTTTCGGGTGTCTTGTAGGTAACCAATGAGAATTTGAAAAATATAGGTGTCCAATAAGTAATTTTTCGGGTGCTTGATTTTTAAGAGAATTTCAAAATAATGGAGTCGTGTTTTATCTTTACCTCTAATTTTTTAGTGAAAATTTGAAAATTAGATGAAAGAGAGTGCTTGATTTGTAGATAGCAATATTTCATGTGTCTGTATACAATTGTCTTAAATGAAAAATATGGGATGGGGTTCTATGATTATCTTTGATGTTTGTGTGAGAATTTGAAATTTTGATGAAAGAGGGTGTTGATTTTGGTTGTAGGTTGTGAGGATGTGGTGCTGTGTTGTGAGAGAAGGTGTGTGGAGGTGGTGGAGTGGTGTGGTGTGTTATTGATGTTGGCGGTTCCTGACTTGATATGGTGTTGAGTGGTTTGGAGAAGGTGGTGTGATGTTGGTTATGAGGCAGTGCGATGGTGGTTGGTGTGTGGTTGGTGTGTGAAGGTGGTAGTGTCTGTGTGGAGGTGTTGGTGTGTGGTTGTAGAGCTGTCTGTGGAGGTGGTGGTGTCTGTGTGGAGGTGATGATGTCTGTGTGGAGGTGTTGGTGCGTGTATGGTGTCCGCTAGTGTATGTGCGGTGGTGCGTGGAGGCGGTGTCTGTGTTGAGGTGTTGGCATGTGGTTGTTGAGGCGGTGGTTAGTGTGTGGTTATGTTTGTGTGGAGGTGTTAGTGTGTGAAGCAGAAGGTGGCGGTGTACGGGCATGGAGAGTTTCCCTGAAGAATGGCTTAGCTCATGACATATGTCATTTGTATTTTAAAAATAATACTATTATATTATTAATTGTTGTTTTAATAGTTTTTTTCTTAATTTTAGTAATCACACTCTCATTGTTAAGTGAGGTGTCTATCTTTATTTTCTAATGTTATGTGCTAGATTTTTTATTTTAAAGTATAAAATGTATTGGTATGAACACTTTTGTTGCAAACAACATTACTATACAGAGACAGAATNAACCCATTCCCTAGTGCACTCTTCCGGTATGTCAGAATCTGATACACTTCATCCATGTGACCTTTCCTCCAATCATTGATATAGTAACTTACCACAATTACTGCAAATAATATGTCGGGATGAGTCTGACTCAGATATATTAGACGACCTACCAATTGGTACTTCTCGCGATGAATTGGTTTTCCTGCCTCTGCGCTCAACTTTCTCTTATGATCAATTGGTGAAACTGCAGGCTTGCATCCCAACAAGCTTATCTCTATGAGCAAGTCTAGCACATAATTCCTCTGAGATAGAACAATACCCTCTGCTCTATGAGTCACCTCAATCCCGATGAAGTATCTAAATTGTCACAAGTCCTTCACCTCAAACTCTTTTCCCAAACTTGCCTTCAGTTGAACAATCTCTCCTCTATCATCCCTAATGACAATCATATCAACCACATACACAGCAAGAATAGTAATGTGACCATCATATCGTCGAAAGAGCATTGTGTGGTCGGCGTTGATTTGTTAATAGCCCATGTCTACCATTGTTTTCTTGAACCTATCAAACTAAGCTTGAGACCNTTTTGCTTTAGTCCATAGCACTGTAATGTCTCTGAAGCAAGATAATTTATCTCATTCCTCACCAATTATATGCGTCTTACTTGGGTTTTCTAAAATGAAACAAAAATATGAAACAAGACAAATTTTACAAATATGACCTACATTAAATACAAATCCCACTCCCCCTCAAGTTGGGCAAAAGATATTCACTAAGCCCATCTTGTCACATAACCTAGACAAATCTAATCAGCCAAGTCTTTTGGGAGGCAGTCAACCACTTGCTCTCCAGTGGCTACATGACTTAGCTCCAGTAGTCCATTATTCAGCTTTTCTTTGATGAAGAACCTATCAATCTCCACATGTTTGGTTCAATCATGTTGCACCGAGTTATTGGCGAAGCTGATCACTGACTTGTTGCACCACAACTTCATTTGAGCTCCTTCATCTGCCTTGTGCTCTATCAACAAGGCTCTCGACCACATTATCTCAGCAACTCCCAAGGTCATGGCCCTATACTTTATCTCTATTGTTGACCTCGCTACTACGGACTGTTTCTTGCTCTTTCAATTGACCAAGTTGCCCCCTATGAATATGCAGTAACCAGATGTGACCTTCTGTCACCCACACAGCTCGCCCATTCAAATTCACAATAGCCCTCAATGCTTACGTGTCTATTCTTCATGAACCCATTCCCTAGTGCACTCTTCCGGTATGTCAGAATCNGTAGGGTTCTATGGAATGGTGTTTCGGGTGTCATGTATGTAGATAGCACTTTTCGAGTGCTTTGTATATAGATAACACTGTTTCGGATGCCCTGTATGTCATCGCCTCAATTGAAAAATGGATGAAATAAGGAGCTTGATTTGTAAATAGCATTGTTTTGGTGTCATGTATCTCACTACCTCAATTGAAAAATATGGATTGGAAGAAAGATTTTTTTCGAGTGCCTTGTATGTAGATAGCACTGTTTGGGGTGTCTTGTAGGTAACCAATGAGAATTTGAAAAATATAGGTGTCCGATAAGTAATTTTTCGGGTGCTTGATTTTTAAGGGAGAATTTCAAAATAATGGAGTCGTGTTTTATCTTTACCTCCTCTAATTTTTTAGTGAAAATTTGAAAATTAGATGAAAGAGAGTGCTTGATTTGTAGATAGCAATATTTCATGTGTCTGTATACAATTGTCTTAAATGAAAAATATGGGATGGGGTTCTATGATTATCTTTGATGTTTGTGTGAGAATTTGAAATTTTGATGAAAGAGGGTGTTGATTTTGGTTGTAGGTTGTGAGAATGTGGTGTTGTGTTGTGAGAGAAGGTGTGTGGAGGTGGTGGAGTGGTGTGGTGTGCTATTGATGTTGGCGGTTCCTGACTTGATATGGTGTTGAGTGGTTTGGAGAAGGTGGTGTGATGTTGGTTATGAGGCAGTGCGATGGTGGTTGGTGTGTGGTTGGTGTGTGAAGGTGGCAGTGTATGTGTGGAGGTGTTGGTGTGTGGTTGTAGAGCTGTCTGTGGAGGTGGTAGTGTCTCTGTGGAGGTGATGATGTCTGTGTGGAGGTGTTGGTGCGTGTATGGTGTCCGCTGGTGTATGTGCGGTGGTGCGTGGAGGAGGTGTCTGCGTTGAGGTGTTGGCATGTGGTTGTTGAGGTGGTGGTTAGTGTGTGGTTATGTTTGTGTGGTGTTAGTGTGTGAAGCAGAAGGTGGCAGTGTTNTACATTTGACTGTACCCTTTAGCCACCAATCGTGCTTTGTAGCGATCAATCTTTCCTTATGAGATTTGTTTCACTATGAAGACTCATTTGCACCCAACAGTCTTTTTTCCTGCTGGTAAAAACACGAGCTCCTATGTCATGTTCTTATCGAGAACACCAAGTTCTTTTAGCATTGCAGTCTTTCACTTTGGATCCTCCTTCACTACATGTCAACATTTGGGTATAGAGATAGTATCCAAAGATGCAATGAATGCTCCATGTAAAGGTGATATGTTATAGTATGACACAACCCGGGCAATGCCATGTGAGAAACCAAAACGATCAGAATGATGGTTCGCATTGTTGCGAGAGGTCCACCTTAAAGTCATGAGAGTTGGAGGAGAAGAAAAATGAATCATATCACCTGTCTAATCGAATTCCAAGATGGACGGTATGGATGTCTCAGAAGTTGAAGTAGACTGGGACAAGAGATTTGTAAGCATGAGCGGCATGGCAGACATTGTTCCCTCATTCTGTTTTTCCTTCTTATACACACCCTCAGCTCCCCTTGAGTTTGAGTCTCACCACCTTTAGGCTTATTTTCCTCATTCTTCGGCTCTTCCTTAGTGGATCCTTCTCATACAATGGGACAAGGCATTGTTCCCACATGTACAAATCTCTCACCATCACTACTCTCCCCCTCTTGCCTCATACCTCCAACATTTTGTGAGACACCAAACAGTGAGGCCACCTCTCAAGTGTAGTATGATTTGAATTCTTTAAAGCTCGCATTCATGCTTACCAACGTGGCATAATAACTAACAAAAATACACTTCACAGCTCTGGGATCTAACTTTCCTATTGATTGTCGGTTATCCTTCACAAAACATACACAACCAAAGACATTCAATGGGAGAATTCCGCCATTATCTCCTTTTAACAATCTACAAGGAGAACACCACTTCAACACTTTTAGGGCATTCTATTGATCAATTGAGTGACTGTCAAAACAGCTTGCCCCACAAATGTTTTGGGACATTCATCGAGATCATCATGCTTCTGGTTACCTCTAGAAAATGTCTATTCTTCCTCTGCTACTCTGTTTTATGTTAGTGTCTATAAACACGTTATTTGATGTTGTATCTCTTGGGCAGACAAGTANTGACTTGTTGCAAGAATTTACGGTCAATCATACAGTATTACCGATTAAGACATTTTATTTCTCATTGTCAAACTCACATACAGTTTGAATTTTGCCCTCTTTTGTGGAAAATTTGTACTAACCTATAAATCAACTTGATATTAAGAATAATTTACATTTGGAGATCTTAAGTAAGGGTATATTTGGGACTGAGCTGCCCCAGAAAGCTGCCGCGGGGAAACTGGTTGGCTGTTTGTTTCAACTGTGTGACAGTTATTTCTGGACAAATGATCACTTTGTCCCTGGACAAATGATCACTTTGTCCCTGTTTAGTAAAAATGTTTGTAACAAAACTATCATAATCATATATTTGATATTTCATAAGCATAAATTCACTACATAACAGAACAAAAATTTGGATACACGCCTCTAATGTGATTGCTCGTACTAATAAAAGAATATCTATATATTTTTTAAAAATCTAACTCAATACGTCTAATTGACACAATATGCCTAATACGTCTAATTGATCATTAGGTTGACATTGATAATGCATTTTCAGAAACAACAAAATATTGAGAAGAAGATAGTAATTTTTTAAAAACAAAAAATGTCAAAACACCATATTTTGTCAAGTTCAAAGCAATGAAAGTCACGTGAAAACTCACTTTTTCCTATGATCTACTCAAAAAAACTCAAGGTTAAAAAAAAGAACAATCAATATTATTAATAATGCAAATTACTGATCATAGAGCACATCAAAATTTT
>JXCR01062021.1:3865-17972 GCA_002079205.1 Phalaenopsis hybrid cultivar | reverse complement strand
AATGTTATGATAATATTAATTGTTATTTATTTATTTTTTAATCTTGGTTGTTGTGTTACTATTTTGGGTCCTAATTTTTATTTTGTGACATTCAAACTGAATATTTGTTTTCAAGTACGAAATGCACAAGCAAAACTTATTATGTTATAAACAACACTATACTGCAGGGGAAACGTCATTTGTTCTTAAACAACTGCGCACAACTACACAAAACAAACAAACACACAGTTTCCCCGCAACAAGAGCCTCAAATAGACCCTAAGAAAGTGAATGGCCTAATATCTATGCTAATAAATTTTTTAAAATAATTTGCAATGAACATGTTGAAGACCTTAAATTTAAATTTGTTAAAATTTATAGTAATTTTGAAAGACAAGCTAGTTTCGATTTTTTTTATAATCAAGATTAGAATGCAATCTGATATATTAATTAAATTATATACTAAATTGATTATATGAATGAGCTTTACTCTTTTTTTGACNAATTTTTTTTATAATCAAGATTAGAATGCAATCTGATATATTAATTAAATTATATACTAAATTGATTATATGGATGAGCTTTACTCTTTTTGTGACATTTTTTTTGAACTTTTGGAAGGAAATATCTCTTTAATTGTAGCTTAGCAATATGTTTATTGAATCATTTATATATATCATTTTTTTAATTGGTGCTAGACTTTCATATATGTTCATAAAGTGGTTTCTCTTGCATTGCTTATTAACATCCTTGCAACACTTCCCCTCATTGCCATTGTGTGATAAGTATTTTTTGCCATTCTTTGAAAATAATTTTTTTCCTTAAATAATTGTTTGTATCTCCTCATTCCTTCACCAATTCTCTTTACATGATTTATATTTTGTAATCTCTGTTATTATTTCGTTCTTCTTGTAACATCCAACCGTCCAAACGCATGTTAACTTTGGAATAACTATAGAAATCCAATTAACATCTTCTAACAGTATATCCTAAAATATTGAAAACATCTTGCCTTTCAAGTTCAATTATCTGACTTATGCTAATTATTTATGATTCTAGGATATGAATACACAAGAATTGCTCTGTTATGTGACCAAATTTTCTCTGGCAATTACATGATTCCTTTGCAAGTATTTTTTTTTCTTTTAAAGTAAAAAAAAAATGTGATTTACTTTCTCTACTTTTAAGGTGCTGAAATGCTCTCCAATTATCTTGAAGTATATGCTTATTTATGTAAGATTATATTAAAGGACTTCTCATGCATAGGTGAAGCTTCTACCAATGCACAGTTTGGTNATGCAACTCATGCTACTGCCAAAATGAATTTATTGAGCTCAAGGATGGCAAGAAATTAACTTGATTTATCTTTCATATATGGATGCACATGTATGTATGTGATGGTATGTATATATAAATACACGCATATACACCTGCTGACATGTAACATAGACATGCTTAAACATAGTTGTGGGCTTATATTCGTGTTTCTCTTTTATAAATGATAATCCTTATATCCATCTATTTGGGATTTATGCTGGGTAGGTTTACATTGAAGCCGTTCATTTATTGAGAGGGTTGATGGAGAAGTTCAGAGATAATAAGGAGGATATACATATGATTTTTATTGATTTTGAAAAAGCTTACAATAAGGTTCCAAGAGATTTACTTTTTAGAGTTCTTGAGAAGAAAGGTGTGGGTGGATATGCCTTAGATCAATGGATGGTTTTATTGGTCACTTACAGGAGTATGTACCTTGGTGTATGCTTTCTGCTGATGATATCCTTTTCGCGGATAAGAAGAGAGAAAAAGCTCAGGAAAAATTTGGATTATGGAGGTCTACCTTCTAGTCTAAAGTCCTTTGTTTGAGTAGAACTAAAACTTAATAGATGGAATATAATTTTAGTAGTAGTAGCTCTAGTGACATAAATGTAACTATGGGTGATCAAATTATTAAAAGGTGTGAACGCTTTAAATATCACTAGTCTATTGTTCAAAGTGATGGTGATATTGATGGGGATGTTATTAGTAGAATTCAAGTTGGTTGGTTGAATTGGAGGAATGCTTCAAGCTTATTGTGTGATAGACAAGTTTATCGCTTAGACCGAAAGGAAAATTTATAAGATGGTGGTGAGACCTGCAATGCTTTATGGTGCGGAATGTTGGTCTTTAAAAGAGAAGCATAAAACTAAGTTAAGTGTTACCGAGATGTGAATGATTAGATGGATGAGTGGCTTTACACTTAGAGACAAAATGCGGAATGAATATATCCGTGATAGGGTTGGTGTAGCTCCAGTGACAAACAAAATTAGAGAGAGTCGTCTTAGATGGTTTGGTCACATTAAACATCGACCAGTGATGATCCAATTAGAAGTGTAGATGTTTTAGATTCAATTTATTTTAAAAAAGGCAGAGGTAGACCTAGGAAGACTTGGGCATATTGTATAAAAATGATCTTAATTTATCAGAATTAAATGAAAATATGACAGTAAATAGGACTTAATGAAGAAAAAGGATTCATCTAGTCGACCCCACTTAGTGGGATGAAGGTTTTGTTGTTGTTGGTTGCCATGCTGCATTTGTTGTTCTATGGTCTGTTGGTCTTTGGTTTTTGTGGGTTGCCCTCTGAAAGGTTGGTCTTGGTGGGTTGCCCACTTTCTCGGATGTGATGGTGGTTTGTTGGTGGTATTGAATTTGCTTTTTTTCGTGATTTTTGGTGGTATGTGTGGTGTTGGTGTGTGTAGATGAGAGTGGTGATGATGATGTGGTGATGGTAGCTTGTTGGTGTGGTGGTTGTGGTGAGTTGGGTTGGTTGTGGTTATTATGGTAGTATTACTGTTATCGTGTTGGCGTGTGTATATAGGAGTGATGGCGGTGGTGCTGGTTGGTGTGGTGGTTGTGAGGAGTTGGGTTGGTTGTGGTAGTATTACTGTTGTGGTGTTGGTGTGCATATATAGGAGTGATGGCGGTGGTGCCGGTGCGTTGATGGCGTGGTGGTGGTGTGTTGATGGCAGCTTGTTGGTGTGGTGGTGGTGGTGGTGAGTTGGGTTGTTTGTGGTGGTTGTGATAGTGTTGTTGTGGTTGTGGTTGTGGTGTGTGTATATGGGAGTGGTGGTGGTGTTGTGTTGATTGTGTGTTTGTGGTAGCTTCTTGGTGTGGTGTTTGTGGTAGTGTTTTTGTGGTGTTGTTGGTGTGTGTATATGGGAGTGGTGGTGTTTTGTTGTTGGTGTGGTTATGATGGGGCAGCTTATTTGCTGCGGCGCAGTAGGACCTCATTATGCAAGTTGGTAGTGTTGTTGTGGTGGTGTTGGTGTGTGTAGATGGGAGTGATGGTGGTGGTATGTTGGTGTGGTAATGGTGGCTTGTTGGTGTGGTGATGGTGTTGTTGGTGGATGAAGTAGTGGTGGTGTGTTTGCTTTGTTGTGTTACTTTTACAGATGTGGGTTTTTAAATTGTCCATTTTTTGGTTTTCATGAAAAAAAACATTTATTGTATACCACAAATTTATTTTTCTTATTTGACGTGATGGTTAAAATAAAAGAAATTTGTTCTACCATGTGGGATAAAGAAGTTAAGCTAATATTTTTAATCTCTGCCTTAAAGAGGTGGACTTGGGAAGTAGGCTAACCATCTATTTTAACAAGGAGGGTTGACAAAATATAATAAAAAAATTCAACAAAAACACATGAAGGGAATATAATAAAATGCAATTGAAAAATAAGTGAGATAGTTTAAAAAAGAACCAGAAAATATGGAAAGAGTTGAACCTAGGATCCACGAGCTTTGGTTGAAATCCGATAAAGTGAACTATCAATACTTCAGAGGAATTGTGGGCTTCGAGATTGGAGGTGAGAATTTATGAAACGTCTTGTTCTTCACCATAGTTACATCAATATATTAATCATCTATTAATTTGTAGGTCATGCAAATGCTAAAAAAACATTTAAATTGTTCATTTTTTTGTTTTCATGAAAAAAAAAACATTTATTGTATACCACAAATTTATTTTGCTTATTTGACGTGATGGGTAAAATAAAAAAATTGGTTCTACCATGTGGGATAAAGAAGTTAAGCTAATATTTTTAATCTCTGCGTTAAAGAGGTGGACTTGGGAAATAGGCCAACCATCTATTTTAACAAGGAGGGTTGACAAAATATAATAAAAAAATTCAACAAAAGCACATGAAGGGAATATGATAAATGTAATTGAAAAATAAGTGAGATCGTTTAAAAAAGAAACGGAAAATATGGAAAGAGTTGAAGCTAGGATCCACGGGCTTTAGTTGAAATCCAATAAAGTGAACTATCAATACTTCAGAGGAATGGTGGGCTTCGAGATTGGAGGTGAGAATTTATGAAACGTCTTGTTCTTCACTATAATTACATCAATATATTAATCATATATTAATCATCTATTAATTTGTAGGTCATGTAAATGCTAAAAAATTTGAATTCAGTGATATTAATCCTGAGTTTAAAGAAAAGTTGGATCGTATATTTAGTTGAGTCGTGGTCACGGGTGATCATGCATGGGATTCAAGTGAGAGTGGGTTCAGTTGATAGAGCTGGGCATGTAGATGCCGAGCAAACTATCGATTCCAATGAAGGCCCTGACTCTAACCTCAATGAAGTTCAATCTAGTCGATCCAAATGTCTTAGGGTTGAGAAAAAAGAAAAAAAATTATGCAGTTTTTATTAGAAATCAATTTCACAGTTAGCTGCTTCATGCAAAAAAGAGCCTAGTACATCACAATCAACTTATATTCAACAAATCATGCGAATTTTGAAAGAAACTCCAGAAATTTACTAGGACATGTCATTCTACTTGTTCACTATGAAGTTGCTTGAAGACTCGACTAGGACACGTCATTTTACTTGTTTTTTATGTCGATGGCCCGTGAACGTAGAGTCAATTACTTACGTTATTTTCATGACAATTGGAATACATGAATTTTATTCTATTTGTCAGACACTTAATTTTTCTTTTTTCTGGGGACATTATATATCTTAGTTTCGTTATTCTTGATTTTTATTTGTTAGATACATTATTGTTTCATCATGCTCTTGCTAATTTGGTGTTATTTATACTGATCATGCAATAATATACATTTTGGCTTGTTGGAGTGGTGGTGACTTATTTTTCAGTTTTTTTGCATGTATTTTTCCCACATGGATGGCCAACAAGGCAATCGTGGGTATAATATCTAATTTAAGTTTTTATTGCATGTTTTATTTTTTTGGTTTGAAGGTTTATGATGAGATACTCAACTTTATGGGTTCTTTTGGATGACCTATATTTTTCTTTTGACCAGACACTTTATTTTAAATCTAATATATTATTCTATTTGTCGGACACTTTATTTTTCTTTTTTTGGACATTATATCTCACTTTTATTTTGTTTGAATTTTATTTGCTAGATACATTTTTGTTTCATTATGTTCTTTGCTAATTTCTTGTTATTTATACGGTTTATGCAATGATGTACATTTTGGCTTGTTAGAGCAGTGATGACTTCTATTTCCAATTTTTTTGCATGTATTTTTTCCCACATGGATGACCAACGAGACAACCATGGGTATAATATCTAATATAAGTTTCTAGTGCATGTTTCATTTTTTTGGGATGAAGGTCTTTGATAAGATACTCAACTTTATGGGTTCTTCTGGATGATCTATATGTTGTTATTGGTTCCTGACACATGAAATTCCAATGAAGATAACCAAGTACCTCTCATTTTTCAGTCAAACGACTTTTGAGGTTTTTCTGAATGATTTTTTTTGATATGTTATGTGACACATATGAGCTCAGTATTAAGTGATTTAAAGACAACCAATTATCATTTTTTTTAAGGTTTACTGTCTTCTTAAAGTGACAAGTTCATTGGTTTATACTTTGTTCTTCGAGACCTCACAATTTTATAAAACTTTAATTGAGTATTTTTGTTATTCGTCATTACTAATGTTACATCTAAGGTCTGTGCTTTGTGGTCTTTAGCTTTTATACAAAGACGAGTTCAAGGACTTCGGGTGCTTCCAAAGCATTGTACTCTTACTGTGGACTTCAATGTGCTTACTTCGCTATAGACTTATAACATGAGAACCTTTTATAAGTATTTGAGGAATAGAACAAATAACTGCGACTTTTTTAGGTGGCTAGATTGATTCGAGGATTCCACCTTCAATAGTGAACAGGTGTGAAGTCTTTCGTTTGATGAGAGATTATCTCGTGACATTAATCAGCTGCACTTTAAAAATAATGTTATGATAATATTAATTGTTATTTATTTATTTTTTAATCTTGGTTGTTGTGTTACTATTTTGGGTCCTAATTTTTATTTTGTGACATTCAAACTGAATATTTGTTTTCAAGTACGAAATGCACAAGCAAAACTTATTATGTTATAAACAACACTATACTGCAGGGGAAACGTCATTTGTTCTTAAACAACTGCGCACAACTACACAAAACAAACAAACACACAGCTTCCCCGCAACAAGAGCCTCAAATAGACCCTAAGAAAGTGAATGGCCTAATATCTATGCTAATAAATTTTTTAAAATAATTTGCAATGAACATGTTGAAGACCTTAAATTTAAATTTGTTAAAATTTATAGTAATTTTGAAAGACAAGGTAGTTTCAATTTTTTTTATAATCAAGATTAGAATGCAATCTGATATATTAATTAAATTATATACTAAATTGATTATATGGATGAGCTTTACTCTTTTTGTGACATTTTTTTTGAACTTTTGGAAGGAAATATCTCTTTAATTGTAGCTTAGCAATATGTTTATTGAATCATTTATATATATCATTTTTTTAATTGGTGCTAGACTTTCATATATGTTCATAAAGTGGTTTCTCTTGCATTGCTTATTAACATCCTTGCAACACTTCCCCTCATTGCGATTGTGTGATAATTATTTTTTGCCATTGTTTGAAAATAATTTTTTTCCTTAAATAATTGTTTGCATCTCTTCATTCCTTCACCAATTTTCTTTACATGATTTATATTTTGTAATCTCTCTTATCATTTCGTTCTTCTTATAACATCCAACCGTCCAAACGCACGTTAACTTTGGAATAACTATAGAAATCCAATTAACATCTTCTAACAGTATATCCTAAAATATTGAAAACATCTTGCCTTTCAAGTTCAATTATCTAACTTTTGCTAATTATTTATGATTCTAGGATACGAATACACAAGAATTACACAAGAATTCTCTGGCAATTACATGATTCCTTTGCAAGTATTTTTTTTTCTTTTAAAGTAAAAAAAAAGTGATTTACTTTCTTTACTTTTAAGGTGCTGAAGTGCTCTCCAATTATCTTGAAGTATATGCTTATTTATGTAAGATTATATTAAAGGACGCCTCATGCATCGGTGAAGCTTCTACCAATGCACAGTTTGGAAAGGAGATGATGTCTATAACATTAGGCCTACGTTGCAGGGAAGCTTTTGATGTTATTTGAACTCGTGACCTTCAAGTCATATTGGGTCAACTTACTACTATTGGCTTTCTCTATATTGCAAGCTCATATGCTACTGGAAATTAATTTTAGTTTCTTTCACCTCATTTCTTTCCTCTATTTCATACCATCATGAGGCCTATCCTGCTAAAGCCTAGATATCCATTTATGTAACAGCCACTAATTATCTTCTTTTCCTCGTGAATACATTGCAATAGTCACCCTTACCCCTTATATGCTGAAAGCTTGTTTTTGTGATTCGAATCGACCTCTAGCTCACATAGGAGACAATTGATCACTTATTCTATCCTTCCCTCTATTGCTAATCTCATGCCAATGCAAAATCAAGTTTAGCTAATTCCATCATATTTTATCCTTAATTCCATACAATCACATAATTCAGCTTGTTGGAACCATTTTATCTTTTTACATCTCCACCTTTAATCATCTGCTTCTCCTTCTGCACACATTGCATTAATTCATTTATATCTTTCAAAAATGATTTTTGGAACCTATTTCTATTGCAAGTGAGGAGTCCAAGTGCTAGCCATATTTCTAACATCTATAATGGTTGGTATTATCATTAAAGAAATTCAAATGGACATGAATAAATGAACTTCAAATTGGTCTAATGAGTGGATCAAATTTTAGACTATATGAAATTTCTAATTAGACTTGGAATGCTTTTTAGTACTCCCATTTAACTATATTCTTTAGTTAAACATTTATTGAAGCACGATTGCCAAGGACATGTTTGTTTGTGTTATGTTTTTATTTGTTTTTTCCTTAAAATAGATTCATATTTGGACTTGTAATTGTTTTTTATTTTGATAATTTATGTTTTGGAATAAACCTACAAAGACTTGGGGGGAATGTTGTATAAATATGATATTAATTTATTAGAATTAAATGAAAATATGACACTCAATATGATACAGTGGAGAAAAATGATCATGTAGCCGATCACACTTAGTGTGACAAAGAGTAGTTGTTGTTTGTTTGTTTTGGAAACAAGTGAAAACATTATATGGTGATTCAAAATTTTTAGAAATACAATAATTTTATTTCCAAAGACAAAAATTAAAAACAGCTAACCAAAAAAAATTTCTTAACCTAATTAGTTTTTATTTAAATGCAAAAAAAAAAAAAAGAAAATAAAAACCCCTAAGTGCTTCTATTCAGCCTAGGCAGTTTCGTCAACTCTTGTGGCCATTGATAAAGATAAATAATATCTTTTCGTAAGATTCTGGTAGTAATTTGAAGAGTGAATTATTGGCAAATGCTTGCTTAATATCTCTTACGTTGATGTCACATAGAATAACACCTTAGGAACTGTTGAATTTATTTTCTTCAATATTGGTGATAAAGGACAACATGACGAGTTCAATTTATCAGATCCGAGCAACATCACTCCTAGGTCATGTATGGCATACGAACTATGTTTTATGATAATATGATTATGTCAACATTGTTGAGACAATGATCAAATAATCTGATTGCTCAGTCGGATACAATAGACCAAAATACATCATCATCAGCGTTAGTGTTTGGAAGACATAGCGATGGTTCGTAATCTTAGACAGGTACAACAAATAAAAATACGTCGTCATCGGCTTTAGTGGCTGGAAGATAAAGTGACAGTGATGAGAACATTAAAATTTGTTGCAATGTATATATAGTAGGAATTGTGATTAGGTGGCTCAGGTGGACATGAGATGTGGATCAAGATGGCATTGGAGACTATGATGGTTTGATTCTATCTAGTAAGTGAGCATTTACCACGACTGTTCAGTCTGCTACAATAATTATTCTTAGAAAGGGAAGAAAAAATAATGTATGTAGCAGCGAATTTTCCTTTGATATCATAAAAATGAGCTAATTATATATATATTATATATGTAGGTGAATGGAAAGCTAAAACAATATCCTTGACACCATTGTTTGCTGTTAATCATTGATATGCTGCAAAATGATGAACATGGCGCTTTTCATAGTGATTATAGAATTTTCGGGTGGACAGGAGCTGCAAAATAATAATTTAAAAAAACATTAGTGCTAAAGGTTTTTGGAAGTTTTCATGTGAGTTGCTTATACAACTTTGTGGACTTGGACAACATTTGTTAAATTTTTAAATGTTTCAATACTCTATGATGTGCTTTGTTGTGTGCATTGGTTTCTTTTTTCATGATAAGCATGCTAGTTACCACTTTATATGCATTTTTAATGAAGGGTTATCAATGCATCAAAATTCATTCTTTTTACCTTTTTTTTTGTGATTCTGGCTTCGTCATAGTGTTGTAGTGATGAAAATCAAAGAATCATTGTTTGTATTTTTGTTTTAAGAAAGGCTCTTGAAATCGTTAAAATCATTTGTTTTTTCATTTTGTTTGTGATTATAGTTTTGCTATATGGTTGCTCCTATGAAAAGAGTAGAAATTCTAAAATTTAAGTTCTTTTCTTCTTGAGTGTAGGACCTCCCAATTTTGTTTGAGTATTGTTATAGTTTTTATGTTGTATGCCACTCTAGAATGGAAATTGGGATGTTGAACACGAATCATATAATCTTATTTGTGATCTACAATTGAGGTCTGAAGGATCTCGGAATTGTTAGAAAATTTCAAGGATAAGAATATTTGTTTTTTCCTTGTTTTTTTGGATTTAAACATTGAGTACTTTCATTGTTAACACCAAAATATAAGAGAGGAAGTCTAACTAGCTTATATCAACATCTCCTAGGATCATGTAGTTGGCGCTGATAAGAATCTAACCATTTGAATGGGATAAGGGTGGCTATCGTTGCTATTGGTAGTGAGAGAAAGGAGTCTATAAGTCTCCTGGTGTGCTAAAATTAAAATAGGGAGCATTTGTAGAGGAGGGGAGAAAGGTTGTAAGGAACTACTAATTTCTTTTGATTGAAGTTTGAATTTTCCATCGTTAAGTTTATCCATGCCTATCCAAATTCAATTTAATTGAGCTAATTGAGAAAGTCATGATCAGAATATTTGACTAAAATTTTTGTCAGGATCGTTGTTTTGAAGTCTTTATATTTGCTTTGAGATAAGTGCAATACATCAATAATTAATCAACTCTTGTGGTACACTAGTCACAAAGCATTTAAGGTTTTAAAACCCATTATGATATCACCGGTTTTTTTTTGCAACATTTTAGAAACCTCATCTTAAATATACTAACAATCCGTTAATTTATGGATAATTATAGATTAAATCAAGCTAATATTCCCTTGGATTTCCTAAGAGGGTGGTCAGCTATGCAGCATTGAATAAGAGAGAGAACGTTGGGTAATTTCCTTGATTTGTTTCACTTGGATTTACCTCTCTCCTTAGGTGTGCTCCGTAAAAAAAATTGAATTGCAATTCTTTCGATTAAGTCCTCATTTTTGCAAATCAATCCTTCCACAAATATTTTTTAGGGATTGATTATTTTTGGCATTTCTTTCTTGACTATCAAATGTGGTTGCACTTGGGAACTGCTTACGCTGGTGCAGTTGATTGGATTAACTCTGATTAGTTCCTTGCTTTGGCTGGGGAGGCATTGTATGTTGGCCTGTGGATTGGAGTAAATGTGAAGTGATTTCTACGATGTTGTGTTGTGCTTTGGGAATTCTTTTCACTGTTTTTCATTGCATTTTTATGTGAGAACTATAAATGACAGTGAAGATTTCTCTTTTAAGGCTCCTATACTGATTTAAAGAAGATTTGTTTTCTTTCGTCAGTCTTCAGTTAGAGAGCTTTATGATGAGGTTTGCAGGATTCTCAATCTCGATCAGGCTCAGGCAAGTCTCATCTTATGATCAAGATCCAAGATCCTCTATATACAATAAAATTGCTATCCCTGGACTTAAACGTTTTTTCATGAATTGCAGGTTTCCATATGGGATTATTTCAATGGGGAAAAACATGATCTACTGGAAAACTATGACCAAACCTTGGAGGAAGCAAAAATACAAATGAATCAACAGGTAAATTATACCCCAACTCCACCATCTCCACCCCCACCAACCTCCACTCCATTAATATACATAGCCTGAAGACAACTTGGCAATTTATTTGTCTGCTTTAGCTTGAATTTATGTTATGGTATAATGAAATTGTTTTTTTAAGATGCTATTTTCTACTTAGTTGCATTATTAATATATACGTTTTTTAAGCTAGAACAACCCTTTGCTTTAAAAATATTCATTTCTTATGCTTACTAAATTAATAATCCTTGGAGTGTCTGTTAGGACAGTTTGGTTAATTGGACTCTCTCCAGTCAATTTTAGTTTTGGTTGTATGGTGACCTGCTGACCGAAGTCTAATAATGGACATTTTGGTGTTTAAAAAACTTTTTGAATTTGGACTGCAGACGAGAATCCTGTTCAAAAACTAAGAAAGAATACATTCTTGGAAGTCTCTGATATGAAGTTTGACTCGTTTCATGGCACATGATATCCATATATTGTGATCTCGTAAAATCCTGTATGTAGTATGATATCTCTAATTCTCATGAACAAAAGCAAATAGCAAAAGCAAAACACATCAGTAGCTACTTTATTTAATAGTCAGTTTTTTCATTAATCAATTTGATTAATATATAAGTTTAGTTTACAGGTTATCTTGTGCTGCAATAGTATATTTCGATCGTGAATTATAACCCTTATAAGTAAGTTAGGTTATAATTTATCATAACTTTAGAAATCTAATCATTAATTATCGACTTTGAATTTTGAAGTTTATTTCAGATTTTATATTTGATATTTTAATCATATTTTTTCTTATAAATATTAAAAATATTAACTTCACGGTGCATACACTTTGTTCCTTATGGTTTATGCTCAGCTCGTGTCTGGTGAAATTCTCGCCTTATACCTTTTCCTTGGTCCGTAATAAGCCTTAAGAACTATTGTGATGTGGACCAGTAGGTTCATCTTTTGAATCCAAGTGCCATATTTGGTTTTCAATTTTTTGTCTAGCCCCATATCATACACACCTGACTATGTAGAAGATAGGTCAATTTCATTAAAAGTTTCACATAAGAATCATAATATTTTTGCTACCACTGTGATACATGTTAATATGTTCATTTTGGGAATTCTTCAAAGTGTCTTAATCGGGCTCTATTTTTGGATCNCCGTTTTTTTTTGCAACATTTTAGAAACCTCATCTTAAATATACTAACAATCCGTTAATTTATGGATAATTACAGCTTAAATCAAGCTAATATTCCCTTGGATTTCCTAAGAGGGTGGTCAGTTATGCAGCATTGAATAAGAGAGAGAACGTTGGGTAATTTCCTTGATTTGTTTCACTTGGATTTACCTCTCTCCTTAGGTGTGCTCCGTAAAAAAAATTGAATTGCAATTCTTTCGATTAAGTCCTCATTTTTGCAAATCAATCCTTCCACAAATATTTTTTAGGGATTGATTATTTTTGGCATTTCTTTCTTGACTATCAAATGTGGTTGCACTTGGGAACTGCTTACGCTGGTGCAGTTGATTGGATTAACTCTGATTAGTTCCTTGCTTTGGCTGGGGAGGCATTGTATGTTGGCCTGTGGATTGGAGTAAATGTGAAGTGATTTCTACGATGTTGTGTTGTGCTTTGGGAATTCTTTTCACTGTTTTTCTTTGCATTTTTATGTGATAACTATAAATGACAGTGAAGATTTCTCTTTTAAGGCTCCTATACTGATTTAAAGAAGATTTGTTTTCTTTCGTCAGTCTTCAGTTAGAGAGCTTTATGATGAGGTTTGCAGGATTCTCAATCTCGATCAGGCTCAGGCAAGTCTCATCTTATGATCAAGATCCAAGATCCTCTATATACAATAAAATTGCTATCCCTGGACTTAAACGTTTTTTCATGAATTGCAGGTTTCCATATGGGATTATTTCAATGGGGAAAAACATGATCTACTGGAAAACTATGACCAAACCTTGGAGGAAGCAAAAATACAAATGAATCAACAGGTAAATTATACCCCAACTCCACCATCTCCACCCCCACCAACCTCCACTCCATTAATATACATAGCCTGAAGACAACTTGGCAATTTATTTGTCTGCTTTAGCTTGAATTTATGTTATGGTATAATGAAATTGTTTTTTTAAGATGCTATTTTCTACTTAGTTGCATTATTAATATATACGTTTTTTAAGCTAGAACAACCCTTTGCTTTAAAAATATTCATTTCTTATGCTTACTAAATTAATAATCCTTGGAGTGTCTGTTAGGACAGTTTAGTTAATTGGACTCTCTCCAGTCAATTTTAGTTTTGATTGTATGGTGACCTGCTGACCGAAGTTTAATAATGGACATTTTGGTGTTTAAAAAACTTTTTGAATTTGGACTGCAGACGAGAATCCTGTTCAAAAACTAAGAAAGAATACATTCTTATGCTTGGAAGTCTCTGATATGAAGTTTGACTCGTTTCATGGCACATGATATCCATATATTGTGATCTCGTAAAATCCTGTATGTAGGATGATATCTCTAATTCTCATGAACAAAAGCAAATAGCAAAAGCAAAACACATCAGTAGCTACTTTATTTAATAGTCAGTTTTTCATTAATCAATTTGATTAATATATAAGTTTAGTTTACAGTTTATCTTGTGCTGCAATAGTATATTTCGATCGTGAATTATAACCCTTATAAGTA
>JXCR01061993.1:615-11360 GCA_002079205.1 Phalaenopsis hybrid cultivar | reverse complement strand
TCTAAAATATTTATCATCAAACTTAGAAATTTGTTTTTCTATCTAATTCAGAAATATATGCAGATTTTTCAGATTTTGGATCCTATGCACTTTACTTTCTAGACTTAAGAACTCTCTTAAAAATTTTTTTTACTAATATAAGTTTAAGAAGTNGAAATATATGCAGATTTTTCAGATTTTGGATCCTATGCACTTTACTTTCTAGACTTAAGAACTCTCTTAAAATTTTTTTTTACTAATATAAGTTTAAAAAGTAAGCTTAGGATTGTTCTAATTTCTTTACTCTAGAAAGACTCAAGTGTAACCAATTTTTGATTAGGGCCTCTCCTCAAGCTTCTCCTCACAAAATTATTATTTTTTTCTTTTTTCTTTTTTTTAGGGTATTTTTGATCCATTATTATTTTTTTCTCCCTTTTTATATTTTTTTTTATGTGAGGATTACTATATCTGGAGAAATCCTTAAATAATTTTGAATTCCATTATCCTCCTCTAAAGTTAAAACTTATTACTTTCCTTCACTTGAAAAGATGTANTTTGAATTCCATTATCCTCCTCTAAAGTTAAAACTTATTACTTTCCTTCACTTGAAAAGATGTATTTTTTTTTAAATACCTTTTAAAAGAGCCTTAAATGTTTGAAAATAAAAATTTAAAGAATCTTTAATTTTTAAAAAAATACAATATTTTCTACTAAAGATATTTATTCATTTGGTCAACTTTTCCACTAAATATCTTTAACTCTAAGTTCGCTCTTTTCACTAAAAATATCAACTAAGTTTTCCTACTCCATTTCAATACTTAAAATTCTAACATCTTTAAGATGACTCCACAAAACAATAATCATTAGAAATAAAATATAAATTTATTTTTAGTACTTTTGAAGNTACAATATTTTCTACTAAAGATATTTATTCATTTGGTCAACTTTTCCACTAAATATCTTTAACTCTAAGTTCACTCTTTTCACTAAAAATATCAACTAAGTTTTCCTGCTCCATTTCAATACTTAAAATTCTAACATCTTTAAGATGACTCCACATAACAATAATCATTAGAAATAAAATATAAATTTATTTTTAGTACTTTTGAAGACAAGTAAGGTTTATATTTGAAACAATTTTCTTTTCCCCCCAAACTTAAGCTCAAACTAGTGTAGCAATGAAGTACAAAAATATGCGGCAGGGAAAGATCACTTCTACAATTTACTACACATCATAAAAAAATAACAACAAATAACACATGGTAGAATATTTTAGTGTAAAGTAAATATAGCCTAAAAATGCTTGACATAACTTTATAAAGGAATTTTAAATAGTAGAAGAGGTACAAACTAAAGATTAAATAGGAACACATTTTAAACTTTATAAAGGAATTGCTAGAAGCTAACAAGTTCAAAATATTGAGATAAGTTTTGTCATCTCCATTGACCATTCAACTTGAATCAAAAACATAAACACACAAACTCCAACACATAGACTCACTGATTCATAAACAAACAACGACTAAGATTAATTCAATCTCCCTTCTAATCACATCTCCCTTCCTTTCTTTCAATTTCTAACAAAAGAAACTACACTAACAATGCGTGTGTATTATAAAACTTTAAATGGTTATCACCCATGGACCAAAATTCCCTCATGTGTTGCCAATTTTAAGGTTACTCTAAGTCTAAGGTATACACAATTTAGTAAATAAAATGGTGTAGTTCATCCAGATGTTGTTCACTAAGTAATTTCATGACCTTACCCGGAGAATACAAAGTCAGATAAAGGAAGTAATACAGTTGACATGGAGTGGTCTAAGTCTAAACTCTATATGCTTCAAGGTAATGCTCAGCTCCTGTTGAGAACTAAGTTGTAATAGACTCGTCTACCTACTACTACCAGAAATCATATACAAATCTAGTAATGATGATGGAATTACTTCACAACATTAATCCAATCCACTATTACACATCAAACACGGATCAAAGTACAACATCTCACTATTATCCAATCCAAGATAACAACAATCACACTCAACAAATAACAAAGATAATCATGAGTTGCCTCCCACATAGCGCTTGGTCTAACATCGATGACCAGATGTATCCAATGTTTACTCTGGTTTCCCCAGCATCGGAATCTCATTCATTTTGTCTGTATACCATGGAATATGCCATTCAATGATTTTGAATAACTCTTTCTTAGTTGATATTTTACTGATTTCATCATTCAATTTAGGTTCTTCTTGTGATTGAGTTGAACCTGAAGATATAAATACTGGTGGTGTAGATGAATTCCCTAAATAGGTAGGCTTTAAAATTGTATGGGGTACATTCATCTTAAGTTCATGAGACTTTTTAACAGATGGGATAAAAACTTTACTACTTTTGGTAACATCCATTATTTCACACCTCTCCTGAACATACACACAGTCTTCTTTAAATAACATTTTCAACTCATCATGACAGTCCATTTCGATCTCATCTATTAAGTTACTCCCAAAACTTTCTTGGAAATGGTCTTTACTTAGATAATCAATTTCATCCATCCAAAAAACAATCATCATCTTTTCCTTTAGCTGGATATTTTAATTATACTTGTAGTGATTCTACGCAAGTAAATGTATTGTTATCAAGTAATATAGAGCTTTCTGATTAAGCCCTAAATATTGATCCCACGGAGATCGAGATTATTCACAGCGGCTTTCAAGAGAAGTTTTAGTATAAAATAACACACCATAGCTTGGAAGTTTTATAAAGTTTTGGTTTTGATTATATCCTACAATTACCACTACAATACTACTTCTACTCCTAAACTAAAATACTTAGTGAAAATCAGAAAGTGGGGTTTAATATATTAAAAGTAAAATTAGGGACTTGTGTAAAAGTAAAACAAGTAGTGAGAGATATTGTGACAAATAGGAGCAATTATACTCTTTACCCTTACTAGAGATGCTATAAAGAACACTGTTTAATCTAAAGTTTGAATAGTTCCGAAGACGGGCTAGGCAAGGAAGGTACTAGCTCTCACTCTAGAGTTCCAACTTATCCCTCAACCTGGAGGCTAATATCTCACGTCAAAACCTAAAATAATAGACCAAATTAGGAGGCTTTAGCCAGTCACTCTAAAGCCCTCTAATTCTACACCCATTAAAGATTATTTCCCTATTTATTTGCACTTAACTATATGGATTGAGACAACACCATCACGGATCTTACATGTTCTCATAATATATTTTAATATGCAAGTTGATCAAGTTTACATGTAAATAAAGAAAAAAGTAAGAAACAACACAATATATTCTCACTTTACTCAATTCTATATCCTACACATATATACTAATTCATTATAAGAGGGAAGCGTAAAGAAAACTACTTACTACATATGGAGAAACAACAAGAACTTTTCATTGACTAAGACTTTAAAAACATACAAACAAAGTACTAGATTCAAATCAAAAGATAATGAAAATATTTATATTTGATGAAAATCAAACTCTCCTTGTATAGCAAAACAAATCTCCTTACAATCCTCTCTAAGAACAAAGTGAAAAGAAAAGAAGAAATCTCTCACTCTCTCTCTTCCACTCTCATCTTGACGCCCCCCTTGAGGCTCACGCCCAAGCCTTCTTCTTCTTCTCCAAGTCTTATCTTCCTCTTCTAATTGAGTCAAGAGTCCAACAGAATTCAAGAGAGTTTTTAAAAATATTTTCAAGCCTTATTTATAATTTCCCAAGAGTTTCTTAATTGTCTCTTCAAAAGTGTCCAAATTCATTAAATCTTCCAAATGGTGCCTCAAATTCCTCTTTATAACTCCATATAACCACCCCAAATCCTTCTATAAAGTCTATTTTATCATTTTTAACAAATTTCCTAGGATAAACACGAAGCAACGCTTTAAAAATTGTCCAAATTAGACGTATATTCTAGAAGATATGTTGAAAACCGTCTCCAGCGCCTAAGCGTCTCCAGCGCCTAAGCGTTGATTCTGGGGCGCTAGCGCCCTACTCTGTATCTGGTGGCACCTAAGTGCCATATTTGGGTTCTTAAGTGCTGGGCACAGGCACTTAAGTGCCGGTTTAGGTTCCCATGACTCCGGTGTGCCCCAGTTTGACCTGATTTGATCCGGTTTGCTCTGTTTTGGTCCCATTTTTGTTCCTTTTGCTCCAATCACTCACAATTCTTCAATTTGATGTACCTTAGACCAAAGACACAAGAAAAAATACTTTTAAAGTGTAATATCATTATAAAATAAAACATGAAAAATAGTACATTTTAGGCGTATTAGTGTCTCTTTAAAATGTGTCTCCATTTCATGAATCTTCTAGAAGTTGCCTCTTTTCAAAAGCCAATTGAATGAATTTTAGTGTCCATGAATTATTTCCCACGTTTTTACCAAGGGTTGCTCCAAACATGTTTTCAAAAATTTGTCCAAATTCAACAAATCATCAAATAACTACTTCTGGCACTTAAACGCGGGGTATCTGGCGCTTAGGCGCAACTCTCTCTAAATAACTAGCGCTTAGGAGCCTTAGTTCATCTTTGCACCTTCTTCATTTTTGCTCCAAATTAGATCCCTTTTCACTTTTTTTACCATTTTTCATCCATTTTATTATACCTGAAAGAAAAACACACTAATACCTTTCATTAAAGCACCATATCTAAAAAAAGGTGTAAAAATGTGTACAAAAATACTATATATTTTAGGCGTAACAAAATGCCCCAAACTTAAAATGTTACTTGTCTTCAAGTGAAAATTAAATCTTTTAAAAACAAAACAAGTAGATTATGTATANCCAAACTTAAAATGTTACTTGTCTTCAAGTGAAAATTAAATCTTTTAAAAACAAAACAAGTAGATTATGTATGTGAGTTTCTTTAGGAGTTTCTAAAATTTTAATGTAGAAATATAGCAGTCCAATTTAGAAAAAATACTAGTGAATGAGACCAACTTAGAGTTTAGAAACTTTTAATGTAAAGAAGTCTAAAAATATGAGTTTCTATCTAGTTCATAAAAATTTCAGATTCTCCAAATGTAGGGTTTAGGCATTCTATAGTCTCCACTTAAAAAATTTTATTAATTATAATTTTAGTTACTATATTATATCCTTAAGCTTAAGAGTTTCTCAAGTCTTATGCTTTAGAAAGATCAGATGTGAAACCAATTTTTAATTAGACACTAATCCTCAAGTTTCTCCTCTCTTTTTCAACTTTTCTTTTCTTTTCTTTTCTTTTTCTCCTTTTATTTTTATTTTTTTTCCTTTTTCTTATTTTTTTTCTTCTTTTTCTCTTCAGGCAAGGATTATTATTTCTGGATAGGCCTTTAATGATTTTGAATTCCACTCCTCCTTTTCTAAAGANCAAGTTTCTCCTCTCTTTTTCAACTTTTCTTTTCTTTTCTTTTCTTTTTCTCCTTTTATTTTTATTTTTTTTTTCTTTTTCTTATTTTTTTTCTTCTTTTTCTCTTCAGGCAAGGATTATTATTTCTGGATAGGTCTTTAATGATTTTGAATTCCACTCCTCCTTTTCTAAAGCAAAGGTTGATATATTTCCTTTACTTTAAAACATTATAATAGGTTTTGAAAATTACTTTCAATAAAAGAAATTTAAGTTTTGAAAATAAAATTCTAACTCTTCTACATTTTTAAAAGATATAATTTCTCCTACTAAAGATAAGTACACATTATTTATCATTTCCACACTAAAATTTTTTAACTTTATGTTTTTTCATTACTATAAATTTTAACTAAATTTTCTTACTCATTTCTACTTTCAAAATTTTACTTCCCTAATATAACTTCATATACATTATCATTTTCTTCAAATCAAAATCAAATTTATTTGAACACAATTGAGAACAAATAAATTTTAAGTTTTTAGAAAATTTTTCATCCCTCCCCCAAACTTAAATCTTTAATAGAATAAAAAATTTTAGTAGCACATATAAATATTGGCATGAATGAAAAATAAAATAACATGCTAACAAGAGTTTTTACATCCTAAATATGCAACTACAAAAATTAAAAACAGGAGTAAAATTTAAATTGATCAAATTTTAATTTACTTAACATATAGAGATTGATTAGACTTCTATGCAGTGGAGGATATCATAAATGCAAACAAACACATTAACAAACACACACAAGTGCAACATAAAGAAAAATATCTTGCATTAAATTGAAAATTTTAAACATACAACTTTTAAGTAACAAGTTAGCTATAATCTAAACCTTCCTAAGATCCAGAATTAAGTTCAGCACCTACTAACTAACTACAATAAACAACACAATTAACACAATTAATACTACAAAAATAAAATAACTACTCACAAAAACATAAATACATCACAGTAGTGTCTAACAAAATAAAACACAACAAAAACTAACAGTCTCAACATTTACATCTCAAAACACAACAAAAAGTACATAATAACTGCACCATGAACAATTCACACAATAAATTAAAAATCAAACTAAACTATAGAATCCAATCTAATCATCCTCATCCTCTGCATCACTCTCATCACTACGTCAAGTAGATGCAGGCTCATATGTTGGATATCTTGGATATTGAGGAAAAATCACATCTTGGTTACCTCTCCTAAGGTTTTCCATAGCTCAGTTGTGTTCTTCCCCATAATCACTATGTCTCTTCATATATCCATCTATATGCTCTGCAAATTTTTTTAAATTTAATACCTTGTTCGCAGTGTAGTTAACATTGTCCAAAATTTTCTGCAATAATTGTGACCGAGAATCAGATCCAGACGTCTGGCCCTGTGATGTAGAAGCATGTGAAGTGGAAGCTCGAGATGTCGAAGCACCAGAACTAGTGGAAAATCTGCCCCTCCAGCCAAAAATGGAATGATGTGAATAATATTTCACATACAATTTGGTAATAGGCTTGAGTGGCTATAATATCTCCTCCTAGCTATCAAATCCAACTCCAGCCTACTCGCATAAAGAAAAGATCAAGGATGTAAATCCCAAACCTGCAGTAGTAGCACCAACGATAGAACTGGTAATAACAATATGAATCAAAGTTCAAATGTCTATAGGCTTGAACTTTTGAATACAATTGTTCAAAGTTGCTTAATCACAGGTCACTTCACTAAGATGATTGGTAGGTAGCAGACAAGCAGAAATGAAATAGTGACATGCCTTTGCAGTGGCATCCAACTTTGAAGTGGGGAAGTTGACTCTTCTCTCATTGGTTATCTTCCATAATCCTCTTCCTCCAGTCAATGATGAAATGAACTCATCTTACTCCTCATTTGGACTATAGTTCAAATAAAAACAAAAAGTACTCGGGGCAAATGATAAAAATGATTTATTACCTCAGATGAAAAAGGCATTATCTTTCCTCTAACCATGACTCATTCTTCTTCAGCTTCTGGGAGATTCGCATAAGAATCTCACACCACAAAAATCATTGCTACAGCAGAAAAGAAACATAACCACTCCCATTGACGACAAACAATCAGATCGTCTACAGCTCCTCCCAGACTTTTAAAACAACACTCAGAAATCAACTTTCTCGATTGCAATGAATCACTATATCGATCATGAGCTCTAACACTCATAAACTTGCTTGAATCAAATTGGGTCTTTCCCTTGCTCCTCTTCATTCTTGGTGTCATTTCTAAAAAATTATATACAATTTACAATAAATTCCAAATTCAACTCTAAATCATTAAACTTAACTCTTGATAGCTTAAACTACCAAATTAATGTATTTTCTATAGATTTTCCTCAAATTTTCACCATGAATAGTGATTTTGGGTTGATCAATAATGTGCTCAAAATACATGGTGAAACTAAAAAAATTTTACATAGAAGTGAAGTTCTTACCTCAAAGATATCAAATCTAGAAAATTTTGCTCCAACTCACCAAGAAATCTCCGAAATAGCGTGTGCCCTAACTTCAAAATCACGAACTCTAGAGGAAGGGGATGAATTTGAGGTGCAAAAATTGAGTTTTCAGACCGAATCATCACTTAAAACCGTTCGCGAACCGATTTACATGATCCGACGCTTAAGGGTGAATGGTTCGGGACTTAGAAGCTTGTTTGTTGGTTTAGGCAATGCTTACGGGGTCTTAGTGCTTAGGTGCCAGTCACCCAAAAAGTAGGATTTCAGCCTATGAAAATTCACTTCGAATATTTTATTAGTTTTAGGATCTTTGATATCCAGAGCTCCACAAGGATAAACTTTCATCACAATAAATGGGCTCATTCACCTGGACTTAAGTTTGCTTGGAAATAAACTTAAACTTGCATTATAAAGCAAAACTTGTTGCCCTGGCTCAAAATTTTTAGTAAGAATCTTCTAATCATGCCACATCGTCATCTTTTCTTTGTAAATCTTAGCACTTTCATAAGATTCATTCCTTATCTCTTCAAGCTCATTTAATTGCAATAACCTTTTCTCACCAGCATCATTTAAATTTTAATTAAATTCTTTAATAGCCCAATATGTTTTATGCTCAAGTTCAACTGGTAAGTGACAAATTTTCCCAAATATTAGCTTGTATGGGGGCATTCTTATAGGAGTTCTGTATGCAGTCCTATAAACCCACAAAAGAATAATCAAGTATGACTAACCAATCCATTTTGGTTGGATTTACAGAATTTTTCAATATTCTTTTTATTTCATGATTGAATAATTCAACCAAACCACTTGTCTAAGGATGATAAGTAGTAGCAATTCCGTAGTTAGTATGATATTTCTTTAATAATTTCTCCATTATTGTATTTTTGAAATGACTTCCCCCATCAGTTATGATTACTCTCGGCATCCTAAATCTACAAAATATGTTCATTCTTAAAAACTTTATAACACTTTGAGCATCACATCGAGGTAAAGCAACAACTTCAATTCATTTGGATACATAATCTACTCCTAACAATATATATAAATTCCCGAAAGATGGTATAAATGGTCCCATGAAATCTAATCCCCAAACATCAAATATCTCAACTTCTAACACATAATTAAGGGGTATCTCATTCTTCCTAAAAATATTGCTTACACGTTGACATCAATCACAAGTTTTTACATAAGCGTTAATATCTCTAAAGATTATAGGCCAATAAAATCCAGATTGTAAAATTTTGTATTTTGTTTATCAACACCAAAATGCCCCCCAAAATCAGAATTATGAAATTTTTTGATACTTTCATAAGTTTATTCTAAAGGCACACATCTTCGAATAATTAGATGATTTCCTTATTTGTATAAAAATGAGTCATCCCAAAAATAAGTTTTAGCTTCAGATAAAAATTTCCTCTTATGTTGGTATGTCATTACCTAGGGTATAATATCACTAACTATGAAATTCACAATGTCATCATACCATGGAACACACCACTCATTAACATTAAACAATTCTTCATCTAGAAAATGTTCATTAATCTCTTTTTCAAAATAGAGTGGTTTTTCTAATTTAAGCTTGGACATATGATAAAAAATTTGATTCTCAGCTCCTTTCCTATCTACTATCTTGAAGTCAAATTCTTACAAAAGAAGAACCCATCTTATCAGTCTTAGCTTTGCATCTTTCTTTTTCATTAAATACTTAAGAGCATGATGATCTGTATGCACAATACAATTATTACAATTACGTATAATCTAAATTTATCAAAAGCATATACTACAACTAATAACTCTTTCTCAGTTGTGTTATAATTAATTTGAGCTTCATTAAGAGTTCTATTAGCATAGTAGATTACTTTGAAAAACTTATCATACTTTTGTCCTGAAATAACTCCAATAGCATAATCACTTGCATCACAAATTAATTTAAAAGGTTTTTTCCATTCTAGTGAAATATTAATTGGTACAGTAACTAATTTTTCTTTTAATAATTCAAAAGCTTTTATCAAAATAGGAACTCTTTATCAAAATTNCAGTAACTAATTTTTCTTTTAATAATTCAAAAGCTTTTATCAAAATAGGAACTCTTTATCAAAATTAAAAAAATACATCTTTTTCAAGTAAATGGCATAGAGGCTTAACAATTTTTGAAAAATCTTTAATATACCGCCTGTAGAATCTAGTATGTCCTAAAAAGCTCCTAATTTCCTTCACACTTGTTAAGTACGATAAATTAACGATCACTTGAATTTTTACAGACCTACTTATATACAATTTTTTGAAATTTGATGTCCCAAAACTATTCCTTCTGCTACCATCAATTGACATTTTTCTCTGTTAAGGACTAAATTTGTTTCTTCAAAGCACTTAAGAACTTTCGATAAATGTTCTAAATATGATTCAAATGAATTTCCAAACACTAAAAAATCATCCATAAAAAATTCAATCCCTTTTTCAATTAAATCATAAAAAATAACCATTATACATCTTTGAAATGCAGCAGGTGCATTACATAAACGANTCCCTTTTTCAATTAAATCATAAAAAATAACCATTATACATCTTTGAAATGCAGCAGGTGCATTACATAAACTGAAGAACATTCTTCTAAAAGCAAATTTGCCATAATAATTTGTAAAAGTTATTTTCTCTTGATCCTCAAAAGTTATTTGTATTTGGTGATAACCAATATATCCATCCCGAAAGCAAAAGTATTTATGCCCACCTAGTCTATCCAACATTTAATCTATAAAGGGTAGTGAAAAATGATCTTTCCTAGTGGCGAGATTTCATTTTCTATAATCAATGCATATTCACCATCCTGTGACTTATCTTGTTGGCATTAACTCATTATGCTCATTCATAGTCACAGTCACTCCTCGTTTCTTA
>JXCR01061969.1:35691-70865 GCA_002079205.1 Phalaenopsis hybrid cultivar | reverse complement strand
TATATATATATATATATATATATATATATATATATATATATATATATTTATTTATTTATTTGTTATTTCTCAAAAGAAATTGAGCACTTAATTAAAATAATTAGAATAAGGTATTTTCCATGCCGACAATTAAATATATAAATTTTTTTTTTAAATATTTATTTCCTATAAGCTTTGAAGTGCGAACATCAGTGCTTCAGGGAATTAATCTTGAAAAATAAGTTAAACTAATTAAGTTCAGAGTGGTCAATGAACTAATGATTGATCTAAATCATAATAATTAAGTTTTAATGGACATGTTTATTGGACATTAATTAAATTAAATTAGATTACTTTCTTACTTCAATATTAAAATCAAATAAAAAATAAAAGACTTCAATTCTAGAGAAGATTAGATTAGCTGGATTTAGTAGATTCAGATTCAATGATTAGAATCATTGAATCTTGCAGGCTCTTAACAACAATGGAAAAGGACAGTTACTTGTCTAGATGGGACTTTTTTTGTATTGCTATTATAAATAATAGGGGCATTTACATAGCACACAACTTTTATCTATTTGCATATTTAACCCTTAAAACTTCCATTTTCACAGCTAAAATAATAATAATAAAAATAAAATAAAATAAAAGTGAAATACACCTTTTTGGGGCATAGATAAGGTGGCATGATTATAGAAATAAAAATTTAGGTGTTATATATGAAAATAAATCTAAATTGTGCTGCAAGAATTTAAATCTTCCAAATTTTAAATTTACATTTTAGCACTCAAGGCTGGATCCGAACTCACATGTATCAGATTCCACTCAGAGAAATATAGTGACTTGGAAGAAAAAATCTCAAAGTACGGCATAACAAAAACAAACAGAATGTCATGGCTGCGTTTAGCTATTAGACGCAGCTCTTCAAGGAATTTCAAAGAATTTAAGCTATGGCATGAGCTATATTAGTTTCTTCATTAAGAAAATATGATATATTTAAATCTGTAAATAATCACTTAATTGTTTTCGAAGACACAAGATCATTCATAGCTTTACCACCTTTCTCCCTTATCCACCAGAGGAGATGGTAAAAAGTGACGAGAGTATAAGAGCAAAAGTCATGGAGGATGAGGAAGTGCTCCCAATATCATAAGTGATATTTGTGCATTATAAGAAAGGAAAGATTATTAACAAAGTGTTAAAATGGTCTCTTAAATGTTTGCATCGGGCCATTTTAGTCCCATGATTTATAAAAGTGCAAATTTAGTCCCGGAATCTATGAACACGAGCTGAAATAGTCAAATCCGAGACAATTTGAACCCCAATTTAAAGAGTCTAGGATTAATCTTACACTTTTATAGATTCTAAGACTAAAATAGCTCCTATGCAATATGTTGACAATTTTCTCATTATTAATATAAAATAACATGATGTTTACTGACAAGAAGACTTTGAAGACATATAAAGAGCCAAAAAGATAATGACATTCGAAGTGGCATCCCATCACTAGTTATGGCAGGGATTTGATTTGAGATAAGTGGAATATAGTATTTTTTCCAAGTATATTATACCTGTGACAAAGCAAATCCAACAGATATAAGACATGCCAAGTTCAAATATTTTGTGAGAATATTCAGAGTAAATTTTTTTCCATTCAAGGAATCCCCAATNTACTTGTGACAAAGCAAATCCAACAGATATAAGACATGCCAAGTTCAAAAATTTTGTGAGAATATTCAGAGTCAATTTTTTTCCATTCAAGAAATCCCCAAGATACAATTTATTGGGTCATGCCTGAAGTCCAGGAAGCCATGGCAACAGAGTCTAAAATATACGCACTATAAATTAGCACTAGCTAACTATTAATAAGACAGTTGAAGCAAAGAATTTGTGATAGATAAACAAGAACATGGGAAACATAAACTTTAGACTTGCGAAAGATCAAAGACAGCCTAAAGAACATATATCTTGATCTTAACTACAAACTATTGAGGAAAAAAAATTACAAAATAAGATTATATTTTTATGGGTGTTAGTGATCTACCTAATAGGTTTACATTTATTTTAGATCAAAGTGACTATAATTCATGTAATTTGATTCAATAATTTGAGAATAAAGATTGTTGCTAAGAGTTATTTGATTATTCCATGAGAATTTAAAGATGTTCATCTATTTTAAGAGGTTCAATGATGGTTAAACACTTATAGTTGTCATCTCTGACAATATAATTATTTTTTAAATTGCCGGTGCATCTTGGGTTGTATTCATAGCATAAAGGCTAAGATATGAGATGTCATGGAATACCAAGCATAAGTGGTTCATTGTGCTGTACAATATACTGAATACATATAAAGAATGATAGCATAAATAAAATGTCTTAGAAGGTTGATTCATATTAAGAAAAAAATGGGTAGTGTCAATTATACCGATGAGAAAGAAACATGATATAGGAATTCACTCTTTCTAACATGCATTGAAGCACCAATACACCTCAACAATGCTGAAGAACACTTGGAAGGAGACAAAATGAACCAAGCACATTACAATGATAAAAATTCAAAACAATAATATTAGTTGTAAGGTGAGGAATAATGCTAAATTTGGATAAATCTATTTCTTCAACACACGAAATACAAATAGTTATTTTGCATAAAAATGATCCTAACATTCAATTTTATCAGCCTAGATAAATAACCATGTTTTCATGGATTTTAATATAAATTTTATGATGGGCTTCTTTCAAAAGAAAAGAAAAGAAAAGAACAATAAAATCATAAGTTTTATGATGGTTGTTTGTCAGACAAACATCCTCTCAAACTATTCAATAGATCTTGAGATTATGAATAGAGAAGTTAATTGAAATTGATGACCCAAAATATTTTGAATAAGGATAATGATGCTGAAGATTAAAAAATAGCCATACAATAGGCAGTTTCAAAGACGAGATTTATGTTGACAAGAAACAACAAGGATAATGAAAGAAAAAAAATAAAAGAATATAAAAAGACTCCAAATCAGATTCTAGCCTGCAAAAAAGTATCCCAATTTTGTTTAAATTATAGGAAGAAAGCAGCACAGAACATCAACAAACCTCAAACATTATCAGATCATCAAAGAAAGTTATTACCTTGATCTAAAACGACAGAGATCCCACAAATCAATAGTGCACATTCCAAGATATTTTAAAATATCAACTCGAACAAAAAATATAAAAAGATTAATCATCAAAAGAACCGGCTGACTGAAATAGATTAAGATCGAAGTCTCATTATTCCAGACTCAAGANATGTTTTATTTTATTTTATTTTATTTTATGTTAGTGTATGTGTAGTTCAGGTTCTGAAGGACTGGTGCCCTATGATTCTGAATAAGAAATAACTATTAGAAAAATTAAAAATCTTGAAAAATCCAAAAAAATAGTGAAATGACAAACCAAAATAATCTAAATGCTGAAATTCATCAAGCTTTTAGACCTTTAAGAGATTATGCCAACCCTACTATAGATGAACTTCAGTGTAGTATTCAAAAACCTACTATAGTGGCTAATCCATTTGAGCTTAAACCTGTTATTATCCAAATGGTATCAAATAATAAGTTTGGGGGATCACCAACTGAAGATCCAAATTTACATCTTACCAATCGTTTCAAATAATCAGTTTGGGGGATCACCAACTGAAGATCCAAATTTACATCTTGCCAATTTTTAATTGTGTGTTACATTTAAATACGATGGTGTTTCAAATGATGTCATAAGACTTAGGTTATTTCCTTTCTCACTAAGGGATAAAGCTAAGATGTGGTTGAATTCGTCAGCACCTGGATCTATCAAAACTTGGGGTGATTTAGCACAAAGATTCCTTTCTAAATATTTTTCACCATCAAAAACTGCAAAACTTAGAAATGATATTACATCTTTTAATCAATTTGAAGGGGAATATATTTATGAAGCATGTAGAAATGATAGTACATCTTTTAATCAGTTTGAAGGGGAATCTATTTATGAAGCATGGGAAAAGATTTAAGAACTCTTAAGAAAGTGTCCACACCATGCTATACCAGATTGGTTAATAATTCAAACCTTTTATAGTAGATTAATTAATTCTCTTAGATCTATTATGGATACCGGTGCTGGTGGCTCATTGATGTCAAAACCATTTAATGACGCTTATACTTTAATTAAAAAGATGGCTACCAATAATTTTCAATGGCTTTCTGAGAGGGTGAATCCAAAGAAAGTAGTCAATGTTCATGAATTGATGCATTTATTATGTTAGCAAATTAAGTTGCTGCAATTTCAAGGAAGTTAGACCAATTTGGAATGAAATTTTCTCAACCAATTTTAGTGATTAAAAAGAATTCATTAGGCCAAATGATAGATTCTCAAGCATCATTAGAAACTTTGAATGTCATAAATAATAAGCAAAATAAACCATATTCCAATTATTATAACCCAGGTTGGAAAAACCATCCCAACTTTAACTGGAATAATAATTTGGGTGGTAATAATCAGCAATGGGGGGACAACCAAGTAAACCCATTAGGAAACTAGAACAACCAAGGGAATAATAATTATAGATCTACTTATCCTTCAGGATTCAACAGTAATACACAATTTAAGGATAAGAAGTTGGCTATAGAAGAGTTGGTGTTACAAATGGTTAATCAGTTACTAATTCAAGGAGCTACAATTAGAGATATTGAGAATCAACTTGGGCAAATTGCAAGTTCATTAAGTAATAAACCCCAAGGAACACTTCCTAGTAATACTGAATCAAATATAAAAGACGAAAATAAATAGAAAGTTAAAGACGTACAACTTAGAAGTGGAAGAGAGTTAGAAGGTAGGATTCAAAAAGAGATTGAAGTAGAGAGGGAAGAAATTGAAGAATCAAAAGAGGAAGCTCCAAAGAATTCTGAAAGACCTATTTCTCCGTCGAAAATTGATTTAGAAAAACTATGACCTCCATTTCCTTAGATACTTTGATAACAGAAGTTGGATAAGTAATTTTCAAAATTTTTGGAAATATTTAAGAAGCTTATAATCAATATTCCATTTGCTGAAGCCTTAGAAAAAATGCCAAGCTATGTAAAGTTTATAAAGGATATTCTCAATAGAAAAAGGATGTTTGAAGATAATGAGACTGCTGCACTTAGTGAGGAGTGCAGTGCTATAATTCAGAAGAAACTTCCTGAAAAGCTTAAATATCCTTGTAGCTTTACAATTCCATGTGCAATAGGAGACAGATTTTATGATAAAGCTTTATGTGATTTAGGTGCTAGCATTAACCTTATGTCATTATCAATATTTAAGAGATTAGGATTAAGAGAAATAATCCCTATTATTGTAACTCTATAGTTAGCAGATCATTCAATAACCTATCCTAAAGGATTTATAGAAGATGTCCTAGTGAAAGTGGATCAATTTATTTTTCCTGTTGATTTCATTGTGCTACAAGATGTCCTAGTGAAAGTGGATCAATTTATCTTTTATGTTGATTTCATTGTGCTAGATATGGAGGAAGATAAAGAGATACCTATCATGTTGGGGAGACCTTTCCTAGCCACAGGAAGAGCAACATTAGACGTGCAAAAAGGGAAATTAACAACGTGCATCAATGATCAAACTATTACTTTTAACATTTCAAAATCAATGAAATACCCTGCAAAAGGTAAAGATGATGAATACTATAGAATGGATGTTATAAGATATATGAGCGAATGTCATTTCAAGACTACTTATGAAGAAAAATACAAAGAAAAAGATTTGGAACACGAGCAAGAAGAGGAATTAGATCAGTGTGTAAACCTTTTTAAGGAAGATACAAGTTATGTTCAAGAAAGTTTTGAAATTTTGGACACGATAGACAAAGACAAATCATTTTATCCATCTACTGAAAAACCTCCAAAGTAGAGTTGAAGTTACTTCTTGAACATTTAAAATATGCCTTTTTAGGAGATTCCTCTACTTTACCTGTTATAATTTCCTTGAAATTAACAAAGGAAGAAGAAGAAAAGCTGATGAAAATTCTAAAAAATTATAAGAAAGCCTTCTGATGGACAATTATTGATATTAAGGAAATCAGTCCTTCAATTTGTATGCATAGAATTAATCTGGAAGAAAACTGCAAACCCAGGGCTGATCCACAAGGGAGATTAAATCCTGTTATGAAATAGGTTCTTAAGATAGGAATTTTAAAGTGGTTGAATGCTTGAATTATCGACCCTATTTCAGATAATGCATGGGTTAGTCCAATTAACTGTGTTCTTGAGAAAGGAGGAGTAACTGTAACTATGAATGAGCATAATGAGTTAATACCTACTAGACAAGTTACAAGGTGGCAAATATGCATTGATTATAGAAAATTAAATCTTACACTAAGAAAGATCATTTTCCACTACTCTTTCTAGATCAAATGTTGGATAGACTAGCTGGGCATAAATACTTTTATTTTCTGGATGGATTTACCGGTTATCACCAAATTCAAATATCTCCTCAAACAACGTTTACCAGTCCTTATGGTACTTTTACTTTTAGAATAATGCCATTTGGTTTATGAAATGTCCCTGCTACATTTCAAAGATGTATGATGGAAATTTTTTGTGATTTAATTCAAAAAGAGATTGAAGACTTTATGGATGACTTCTTAGTGTTTGGAACTTCATTTGACTCATGTCTAGAACATTTATCTAAAGTTCTTAAGCGTTGTGAAGAAACAAATTTAGTCCTTAATTAGAAAAATGCCAATTTATGGTAGTAGGAGGAATTGTATTAGCTCATCAAATATCAAAAAATGGTATGGAAGTAGATCCTGCTAAAAATCAAGTGATTGTTACTTTACCTTATCTAATAAATGTAAGGGAAATTAGAATTTTCTTAAGACATGCTGGATTTTTATAAGCGATATATTAAGGACTTTTCTAAGATTGCTAAGCCTTTATGTCATTTTCTAGAGAAAGATGCAACTTTCAATTTTGATGAGGAATGCCTAAAAGCTTTTGATTTATTAACAGAAAAATTAATCACTGCACCAATTATAATTTCACCAAACTGAAAAAACCTTTTGAACTTATGTGTGATGCAAGTGATTATGCTATTGGAGTTGTTTTAGGACAAAGAGATGATAAAATTTTCAAAGTTATTTACTATGTTAATAAAACCCTTAATGAAACTCAAATTAATTATACAACAACTAAAAAAGAGTTATTAGCAATAGATATACCTTTGATAAATTTAGATCATATTTGATTGGAACTTTTGTATAGTGCAGATAATCATTCTTCTATTAAGTACTTAATGAAAAAGAAGGATACTAAACCGAGACTTATAAGATGGGTTCTTCTTTTACAAGAATTTGATTTTGAAATAGTAGATCAGAAGGGAACTGAAAATCAAATTGCCGATCATTTTTCTATGCTTGAATTAGAAAAATACTATGTTTTGAAAAATAAATTAATGAACATTTTCCAAATGAAAAGTTGTTCACTATAAATCGGTGGTGTGTTCTGTGGTATGTCGACATTGTGAACTACATTGTTAATGATCTTAAACCCTATGGAATGACATACCAACAAATGAGGAAATTTATTTCAAAGCTAAAACTTAGTTTGGGATGACCCATATTTATATAAAAAAGGAAAGGATCTGATCATTCGAAGATGTGTACCATTAGAAGAAACTTATGAAATTATCCAAAAATGTCATAATTCTGATTTTGGGGGACATTTTGGTGTTGATAAAACAACATACAAAATTCTACAATCTGAATTTTATTGGCCTACAATTTTTAGAGATATTAAAGTTTATATCAAAACATGTGATAGATGTCAAAGAATAGGCAATATTTCTAAAAGAAATGAGATAACCCTCAATTATATGCTAGAAGTTAAAATATTGATGTTTGGGGATTATATTTCATGGGACCATTTATACCATCTTTCAAAAATTTATATATTTCGTTAGCAATGGACTATGTATCCAAATGGATAGAAGTTTTTGCTTTAATTCATGTGATGCTCAAAGTGTTGCAAAATTTTTGAAAATGAACATATTTTGTAGATTTGGGATGCTAAGAGTTATCATTACTAATGGGAAAGTCATTTCAGAAATGCCATTATGGAGAAGATATTAAAGAAATATCATATAAATCATAGGATTGCTACTGCTTATCGACAAGTGGTTTGGTTGAATTATCCAATCAGGACATTAAAAGAATTATGGAAAAATCTTTGAATCCAACAAAAATGGATTGGTCAGTCAAACTTGACTATGCTTTGTTGGCTTGTAGGACTGCATATAGAACTCCTATAGGAATGTCCCCATATAGGCTAATATTTGGGAAAGCTTGTCACTTACCAGTTGAACTTGAGCATAAAGTATATTGGGCTATTAAAGAGTTCAATTATAGTTTAAAAGATGCTGGTGAGAAAAAATTGTTACAATTAAATGAGCTTGAAGAGATAAGGAATGAATCTTATGAGAGTGTTAAGATTTACAAAGAAAAGATAAAAATGTGGAATGATCGAAAGATTCTTACTAAAAATTTCCAGTCAAAGATTTATAAAGAAAAGATGAAAATGTAGCATGATTGAAAGATTCTTACTAAAAATTTTCAGTCAGGGCTATAAGTTTTGCTATATAATGCAAGGTTAAGATTATTTCCAAGCAAACTTAAGTCCAGGTGGATGGGTTCATTTCATTGTGATAAAAATTTATCCATATGGAGTTGTGCATATTAAAGATCCTAATTCTGGGAAATTTTTTAAAGTCAATGGATATAGACTGAAACCTTATTATATAGGGGATCAACATAAATATAATGATAGAATGATGTTGGGTCAACCAGAGTGAGCACTGGTTACGTCGAGTTGACGACGTAAAACCAAATGCTTTGTGGGAGGCAACTCATAGTTATCAGAGTGTTTTTGCTTTGATTGTTGTTTTGAGTCTGATTAAGAAATTTAGGGTAGTATTTTTAAGTTTATTATGTGCTAGTAATGGTTTTTATACTTTATTTAGTGACCTAGACATGTTAGAATAAAAATTTGGAGATTAAGTTGAGCGGTGCAAATTGTGCACTGGCGCTTAAGAGCCAGATCCGGCACTTAAGCGTGGCAGTTTAATCACATGTGTAAATTTCAATTTCTAGAAGGTATAACTAAAATTTAATTGGAATAAACGTGTCTTGGCAGTTTTTAGTCATTCTTAGAAGTTATGAGGGGGAATTAGGCCTATAAATAGAAGGGGTTTATGAAGGAATTTCACCCCGGAATATTTTTAGTCTTGAAAGTCTAAAAAGAGAGAGATTTAGAGAAAATGTCTTCATGGGAGATGGATTTGAAGAAGAAGGAAGAAGCTATGAAAAAGAAGTTCATCAGTCAAAGTGCACAGGAGATGTATAATGGTTTCTTAGCCGTTAATATTGAAGGAATATCGAAGAAGATCAACAAGATGGAGAATACTATATCTGTATTAGAGACTAAGGTGCATGAATTATATTCTCATCTACAACATATTGGGTGGCAACTTAGGATGCAATTCAGCCATACCAGTTATGTAGAGGAAGTTAGAACATATTGGGTGGCAACTTAAGATACAATTCAGCCATACCAGTTATGTAGAGGAAGCGAATAAGGCGATGTTCCTTAAGCAAAAGTGGATCGAAGATGATAGTATTAGAGCTCGTCACCACCGCCATTTTATCAACTTTATATTCCTGGAGAGACTACTGAAAGACAAGAACTCATTCCTTCTAATGAAGAGTGGCATTAAGTTAAGTGTTAGGAACTGTGTGGTTGAAGTCATGTTTTTAAGTATGTTAGTGTTTATGTCTTGTGTTCAGTGTTTGTGTCACTTATGTGTTTAATTGTAAATGTGTGTTAAGTCTTTTGTTTAGTGTTTGTGTCACTTATGTGTTTAATTGTAAATGTGTGTTAAGTGTTTTGTACTTACCTCATCCAAGACTATTTGGAGAGAGAACTAAGTGTTAAATGTGTTTGTACTTGTTTGTGAATGAATATAAGTTTATTTTTGTGAAAATTTGTGTTGTTTTTAGCATCGAATTGAATTAATTATTATGCACAATCTTAAGAGAGAAGCGAGTTATAGAAAGTAAAAAATAGTCATTTAAGTACTATGAGACCATTTAGGGGCGGTTTACTTAGGCTAATAGTGCATTTTACTTAAAATTAAAATTTTCAAAAATTGTGCACTGGCACCAAAGCACCACATCTCGTGCTTAAGCGTGAGCCAACCCGAGAGGCAAGCGCCTAAGCGCCACTTAACCGAGCTTAAGCGCCGATCTTAACTGGGCCTAAGCACCGGTTCACAAAAACGTGTTTACGAACGGTTAAAAGTGAATTTTAAGTCCAAAAATACCATTTTTAACACCTCCTACCATCTTCCCCGACTCAAAGTCATGATTTTGAGGGCTAGGGCAAGTGGAATTTGAAGATTTCATGGTAGAATCGTGTGAGATTTGCTAGTGCCAAGTTCCTTAAGGTAAGAGCTTTACTATTCATGGTGAAAAGTGAAGAAAAATCTATGGAAATTGTTTGGGAAGTTTAGTTAGTGCTTTGGAATTTTAGTTTAGTGATTTAAACTGGATTTTTAAAGTTCATTTTGGAATTCTGTTGTAGAAGTATGCAAATTGTGTTGTGCCAAATAGGAGCAATAGTATTTTTTACNATGTACACCCTACATGCTCATATACGGGTCAGAGGCTGTATTACCATTAGAAATACAGACTCTGTCTCTCAGATCCAAATCAACTTACAGCCGAAGAAAATGCAAAGCTCAGACTTGAAGAACTTGAAAGTCTTGAGGGGAAACGCCTACAAGCACAACAACATTNTGTAAATTTGCTCTTATTTTTAAATAACATGGTATTTATTTAATAATATTATATGAATAAGATCNATAATGTAAATTTGCTCTTATTTTTAAATAACATGGTATTTATTTAATAATATTATATGAATAAGATCTTTTTTTTTGTCAAAATAGAAGAGGGTTAAGAAAATAATAATAAATTCATGTTGAGCATTAAAATTGAATTATGTGTTGATATCAACATTATTTTGGATGTAAAATTAGAGAGCCTATAAGAAATTATTTGCTCAAATTGACTGAATCTAGGTAAATATATAAAAAATATATAAATAGATTAAAATAAGGAGAAATATTTTTTTTTTGTATGTAGTTCACTAATCTACTATGGCTTTCTTTTTTACAAGAATAACAAATGTCAAAGTTCCAAGCCCACCCAATTAGAAAAATAACTAAAAATAGATCTATTGCAGAATCACAATGCATATTGTGGAATCTCCACGTATATTATACATAAACTAAGCTCCTTTTTGAACAACGACCAATGTTACACAATAATGAAGCATCCTATGAAACAACATATCTCGAATATTGTGCAACNTTACAAGAATAACAAATGTCAAAGTTCCAAGCCCACCCAATTAGAAAAATAACTAAAAATAGATCTATTGCAAAATCACAACGCATATTGTGGAATCTTCATGTATGTTATACAGAAACTAAGCTCCTTGTTGAACAACGACCAATGTTACACAATAATGAAGCATCCTATGAAACGACATATCTCGAATACTGTGCAATAACACATATCAAAGATGATGTAACAATCCACCCTGCAATAACTATTTACAACTGTTGTACTTAAGATACAATGAGTTATCTAAAATCCTGAAGATCTCTCTGTGCGGTCCACCACTATGACCTACGTGATACATGTTGAAAGATTCACAGAGGTAGAGTGTTTATTTAGTGTCATAGCATTGTATAAAAATCTAACACATACATAGATAATTAAAGAGGAGACACCTCGACTTTTAATATGGAAAACTTTAGAATGAGAAAAAAATTATGGGGTCAAGTCCAGTTAAAGTAATGCACTATATAATTGTAAGTATATAAACTCACTCTTCTCCTGATTTAGGGGAGATGAAATTGCAATGTTGATGTACAATGATATTTCAACAACAATAACAACAATCGATCGTGAAAGCCTTAGTTGATTTTTATGAAGATAATAGTCTGTCATGAATGTTATAGACAGTGGTTTTAGCCTCAGATTGTAGTAGATTCTATAGTTGAAAATCATGTTAGTAGTTGGTCATGTTGGTCGTAGAAGGTTACTTTAGGAGTGTCAGTTTACCACAAAGATTGTATTAAGAAGCTATAATAATATCTGTAAGTTGTATAGGCAAGAGTTGGGAGTTGCATGAGCTGTGAGTTGCATGAGCCATAGTTGGTTACCTAGATTGTAATTGGGCGTTGTAATAACCTCCATAGGCTATAGAGGTTGGTGTTGGGAGCTGCATGAGTTGAGATAATGTTTGTAGACCACAAAGCCTAGAATTGAGAGTTGNTTATTTGCACTCAATCATATGAACTACATTCTCATTCATACAACCTCATGTGATTCTTTCTAATTATTGACTTAAACAATACCAACCCGGTTTTTACATGTTCTCACAACAGATTTTAACATCTGGATTGGCCAAATCAAGAAGTAAATGAAGTGCATGGAATTAAATCATCACAACTTCTTCCAACATTAAAGATCAATACTCTCCACAATTCCCATCCAAAACTTAATTACTTATAATTTTACGAAGATAGATAAAGAAAAGTACTCAGAATCCATGGAGAAAAAAAAATCACATTTTTGTTTAAAAGTAGAAATCATTATCAAACCAACAATAAGTCTCAATTAAAACCAAAAGTAGTCGTAAAACAAAAAGATAAAAACTTTTCTCAAATCCTCCACTTAACTATTGAAGTTCCTTTGAATCTCTTCTCTTTACAATCACTCAAAATAAACTAACAAAAAGGATAAAAAAAAAGTAAAAGTGGTGCCTGAAAATCTCTCCAAACTAACTCCCCACATTGATGAACTTTCAAAACTTTCAAAGTATATTCAAAACTCTTTTCAAAGTCCTCTCTTCATTCTTTTATAGTTTTCCAAGAGGTGCCTTGGAAACTCTTCAAAATACGTCCAGATTTGATGTATTTTCCCAAGAGATGCATCCTTTCGCGATAATTTTTGTCCATGGTGGTTATAACCACCTATTAAGCCAATGGGTGCCTCAAAAACCTCTTCAAAATTCATAGAAACGGACTTTACTCAACTAGTAACTGCCACTGGCGCTTAAGCGCAGGACATTTGGTAGTTACGTGCGGCCTTCTCTGTTTAATCGGTGCTTAAGTGTCGGATCTAGCGCTTAGGCGCCAAAACTCATTTGCATATTTTTCACTTTTTTGCTCCAAATTTGATCCTTTTTCACTCCTTCAAGTATTTTTCACCTTCTTATTTGTATCTACAAGAAAAACACAAAAATATCTTACATTAAAGTGCATATCTCAAAAATAGGTATAAAAATGCGTCTAAAAACACTATATATTTTAGGTGTATCAAAATCCCCCAAACTTAAAATGTAACACTCAAGTGACACTTCAATCTTTAAAAACTACATATGTATGATATGTATATGAGTTTCTTTAGAAGTTACTAAAATTTAGATTTAGGAATATAGCAATCTAATTTAGAAAAAATATTCAATAAATGAGGTCAACTTAAGGTTTATAAATTCTTAAAGTTAAGAAAGATGAAAATATAAGTTTCTATCTAATTCAGAAATGTATTGTAGATTTTCCAAATTTACAATTCAGTTCTTTTATTATCTCCACTTAAAATTTTTCATTAAAAATAATTTTACTTACTTTATTATATCTATAAGATTAAGAGTTTCTCAAGTCTTATACTTTAAAAAGATCATATTTAGAACCAATTTTTGATTGGGCACTAATCCTCAAGCTTCTCCTTCCTAATTTTTTTTCTTTTTCTTTTCTTTTCTTTCTCTTTTTTTTTCTTTCTCTTTTTCTTTTCTTTTTCTTTTCTTTCTATTTCTTTTTCTTTTTCTTTTCCTTTTCTTTCTAGGCAAGGATTACTATATCTGGATAGGTCTTAAATAACTTTGAATTCCACTTCTCCTTTCCTAAAGCAAAGTCTTGATATAAGTTTTTTACTTATAAATATAATAATAGTTTTGAAAATTATTTTAATAAAAAAAATTTAAGTATTAAGAATAAAAGTTTAAATTATCTTAATTTTTCAAAAATACAATTTTTCTTACTAAAGATAGTTAAGTTTATTAATCATTTTCTCATCTTAAAACTTTTTAACTTAAAGTTTTTCTTCATTACTATAAATTTTAACCTAATTTTCTTACTCATTTCTAAAATCAAATTTTACTTCGCAAATTTAGGATCAATTTTTTTCTTTTCAAATCAAATTCACTTGTAGCACATTTGAGAACAAATAAAATTCTAGTTTTTTTTTAAATATTTTTCATCCCCCAAACTTAAATTTTTAACAGATTAAACAATTTAGCATTAGATATATATAAGCAGAAATGAAAATTTAAAAATAACATGCTAACAATTATTTTAAACCCTAATGATACAAGTGTAAAACTAAAAACAGGAGTAAAATTAATTTTTGATCAAATTTTCTATATTTTCATTTTACTTTAACATGTAGAGATTTAATATACTTCTAAACAATAGGTATAAACATATAAGCAAACATACGCACTACTGACATCATAATCTTAACATAAAGACAAAATTACAAACATGATAAAAAGAAAAATAAAAGACACCAGTTTCTGAATTTCAAGTTTAAGATCTAAGCTAGCAAGATTTTCTACTTTATAACATATATGAAACTAAGTTTAGTTCTAAACTAACTAAATCACAGTACTAGACATCAAACAACAGTTACTATCCTAAAATGTTAAAACAGACCACTAACAAAACACAACATCACAATAACAATAAAACATAAAAGTCCAAAACACAAAAAAGTCCAAAACATCACACAGATGCAAATGTAGCAAGCCCACACCACATAGTTCATATCATATTACAATCATAAAATAAATCTCTCAACTCTACTCTTCATCCTTAGAATCACCGCTATACCACTTTTCTACAGGCTCATAATCAGGACATCGAGGATATGGAGGACATTGCACTCCTGGGTCACCTCTAATCAGGCTCTCCAAAGATGAGTGGAATTTCTCTTTATAACCACTCTTCCTTCTATTATAACTATTAGTATGATCTGTAAAATGCTCTAAATTTTTTACCTTACCAGCGGTAAAATTGATATTATCCATCATCTTCTGCAATAACTCATCTCGGGTATCAGTAGACTCACCTTGAGATGTAGAAGCACATGAAGTAGATGGTCTAGATGAAGAAGTAGCAGAGGTAGATGCAGCAAAGGTTTTCATTCCATAGCTCCTGTAAAATCATCCTCTCCGGACAAAATTTGAATACTTAGAATAAGTCTTCACATTCACCTTCGTGATGGGCTTTAGAGGTAACAAAACTTCCTCCCAACTATCATATTTAACCCCAGCCTGCTCGCAAAAAGAAAAGATCATAGAAGAAAATCTCAGACCTACAGTTGTAACAGCTGTAGCAGAACTAATGATAGCCTGATAGATCAAAGCTCCAATTTTTATGAGCTTTTCCTCTTGAATACAATAGTTCAACATCGCTCTTTCTCTGGTCACTTCACTAAGATGATTGGTCGGAAGTAGACGAGCAGAAATGAAATAGCGTCAGGCCTTCAAAGTGCACATAACTTTGAAGTTGGGAAATTTACTCTCCTTTCATTGGTAATCTTCCAAAGTCCTTTCCCAATAGTCAATTATGAAATAATATCGTCTAACTCTGCTTCAGTAGGACTATAATTTGCATAAAAACGTAACATATCCGGTGGTAAATGATAAAATAAGTTGATTACCTCTGGCAAAAAAGGTACCAACTTTTCTTGAACCATAACTCGATTGTCTTCAGCTTCAAGGAGATTTGCATAGCACTTCCTCACAATAGAAATCACTGTGACAGCAGAGAAACAACAGAATTGTTCCCACTATCGCCGAACAATTAAATCTTCCACGTCTCCACCCGGATTTCTAAACACACTCCTGAATCAATTTTCGTGACTGTAGAGCGTCACTGTATCAATCTTGAGCCTTCAAACTAACAAATTTGCTTGAATCAAATTGGCTTTTCCCTTTACTCCTCTTCATTCTTAGCGTCATTCTACAAATTTTATAAATTCCAAAAATAACTTCAAAAATCAAGTATAAATCACTAAACTAAACTTCCTAAAGCACAAACTAAACTTCCCAAGTAATTTCCATAGATTTTTCCTCATTTTTCACCTTGAATAGTGAATTTTCAAATTTCTCCAAATGTGCTCAAAAGACATGGTGAAAATCCAAAATTTTTGCATAGAAGTAAAGCTCTTACCTCAAGGAATCTGAATCTAGCAAATTTTTCTTCATTCCACCAAAAAATCTCCACTTAATGGTGTGCCCTTGCCCTTAAAAATCACAATTTTGAGAGGTAGAAGATGACAGGAGGTGTTAAAAGTGGTGTTTTCGGACCAAAATTTCACTTTTAACAGTTCACGAACCGGTTTTCGGGAATCAGCGCTTAAGCGGGGGTAAGTGGTGCTTCGGCGCCTGCCTCTCAGGTTAGCTCGCGCTTAAGAACGATTTGTGGCGCTTAGATGCCAATGCATTATCTTTAAAATCTTCAAATTTAAGTAAAATGCATTATTTGTTAAGTAAACCACCCCTAAATGGTCTCATAGCACTTAAATGACTATTTTCAACTTCCTGTAACTCTCCTTTATCTCAAAACTCTCTTTAATAACTATTTCAATTTGAGGCTAAAATAACATAAAATTTCACACAAACAAACTTATATTAATTCACCAACAAGTATAAATACTATTGACACTTAGTTCTCATTGCAAATAGTCTTGGATGAGAAAATTTTCCTAAATACAAACACTTAACAATCTTTCACAATTAAACACATAAGTAACATAAATACTAACACATTCCTTAAACACTAAAAACACTTAAAGACAATGAATTTAATCACACAAAAACAAACATAGAACTGTTGACCTCACTTTTGGTTGAGGTCTAGAAACTTCTTTAGTAGCCTAGGTCTAGCCATAGGACTTTCCTATTGACTGGTCTTAGAAAATTAGAAAAGGTACCCCCACCATTATNCTTCATCTTCATCTTCATCCTCCTCATCTTTCCCATCCTCAGCAGCACCTACTTGAGACTCATCAGCATCAGTTTCCACCTGATGTTCCGATTCAGAAATTTTAGGCAAATTTTCAGTGGTAGTTTTGAAAGTATTCTCATCTTCAACTTCTTTTGCAGTGTCAGAGAGAGTTACGAATTCATCAGCAGTGTTCAACTCATCACCACCTGCATTGAACTTAAGCCCAACTTTACCCTCATCAGGGATAGAAGCATGTTCTGAACCAACCACCACCTTCTCATCAGCAATTTCTTGATTCAGAGAAGTACTCCTTTCACTGATATCGCTAGAATTCAATTGATTAAGATTATCAGCAGTACTCTTCTGAGGCAGACTTTCTGTAGAAGTTCCTTCAGTATTGTCATCCCCGACCACAGTTTCTTTTGCACTAACAGGAAGAGTCTCCTCTTCTAAAGCTGAGTTCAAAGTACCCTCATCTGCAGTTACCAGTTCACCTTCACCCTGGCTAGAAACATGCTCTAAACCAACCACCACTTTCTTATCCGGAGCTTCTTGATTCAAAGGAGTACCTCCACTGATCTCACTACAATTCTGTTGATCAAGCTTATCTACAGGACTCGTCACAGTCTCATAATCCACATTTGCAGGGCTATCTGCCAGAATCTCTCCCTTGCCTGCAACCACATCATTTGATGAATCAATTGAATCCAATTCTGGAGCCTCGGCATTCTGGAGATTGTCTACTCCTACTTTTCTTTCAGAGTTGGCTTCATTAATAGCACCAATTTCCTCCTGCTTGTCAGACTTCTTTTCAGCCTTTACTATTGCTTCCAATTCATCCTCAGTGCTTTCATTAGCATTTGCATCATCTACAAAAGGTTCAACTGTCTCATCTCCATTACCGCTTTTTTCATTATCCACTTCCACAGCGTTTGGCTTCACTGAAACAACATTGTCATATACCAAATGATCATTATCAGCAGGTAAAACCTCATCAGAATTCACAGGCTTCTCCTCTTCATCTATAACATCCTCAAATACTTGAGTATCATCTCCAGCTTCACTAGACGCAACAACAGTGGATTCAGCTTCAATGCCCTTTGGCTCCACTTCCTCAACAGCGCTTTCATTCATTGAATCTGCAGCATCACCAGCTCCAGATTCAATAATTTCAATTGCTTTGGGCTCCATTGCGGTATCATTGGAGTCATCTCTCCCCGCTTTCTTGGGCTCCAGCTCCTCGGATCCTTCTGTAACAAACTTATTAACATTTTCCATTTCCACACCCAGATTCTCATCATTTTTAACGTGGCTCTCACCAACCACATTCTCGAAATTCTTTGCAGCTTCACCCCCACCAGAATCATCGCTTTCAATTTGATTCTGCGGCAATGAAACATGCTCCTCATCCTCCACCTTTTTCTCGCCAACAAACACGGAATCAGAATTCTCCCCCAAAACCCCTTTTTGGCTAGAGTCATGGAACTCACCTTCATCCTCCGATGCATTCTTTTGATGCTCCACCGCCGGAGAATTCGTCACGCCGTTTTCATCCTGCAAAAGGGTTTTCTCCGTCACAGCCGCGGAGAAANCCTTTTTGGCTAGAGTCATGGAACTCACCTTCATCCTCCGATGCATTCTTTTGATGCTCCACCGCCGGAGAACTCGTCACACCGTTTTCATCANGCTCTCACCAACCACATTCTCGAAATTCTTTGCAGCTTCACCCCCACCAGAATCATCGCTTTCAATTTGATTATGCGGCAATGAAGCATGCTCCTCATCCTCCACCTTTTTCTCGCCAGCAAATACGGAATCAGAATTCTCCCCCAAAACCCCTTTTTGGCTAGAGTCATGGAACTCACCTTCATCCTCCGTTGCATTCTTTTGATGCTCCACCGCCGGAGAACTCGTCACGCCGTTTTCATCCTGCAAAAGGGTTTTCTCCGTCACAGCAGCGGAGAAGGAGCTATCAATTTCCGGGTCCGATGCGGTCTCATACTCCTCCGGTTCCGGCGACCCCTCGTTGGTGGAACCGCTGTGCGCTTGCGATGAAGGTGGTGGCGGAGAAGAAGGAGCGATAGCGGAGTCGGAATCCATGGCCATCGAGATAAGGTTGGGAGGAAGGAGGAGGAGCGATGTTGGATGGCCTGGAAGTAGTGCAAGGGTTAAGAACGGAATGTGAGATTTTTTTTATTAGTTTTCTTATTTAATTATTTATTTATATATTTATTAGATTTTTATTTTGGGAAAAATTACATATCAGGTTATATTTAGGCAACGGAGATAATGGGCTTTTGAGCCCATGGGTTAGATTTGTAATTTGGGTGCNGGTTGGGAGGAAGGAGGAGGAGCGATGTTGGATGGCCTGGAAGTAGTGCAAGGGTTAAGAACGGAATGTGAGGATTTTTTATATTAGTTTTCTTATTTAATTATTTATTTGGAAAAATTACATATAACCTATTTAGGCAAGGGAGATAATGGGCTTTTGAGCCCATGGGTTAGATTTGTAATTTTGGGTGATGGAATGAACGGAGATCCACACAAGTATTGGGCTTGGATATCAGCATGAGATGAGAGAATTAATTTTTTTTTTAATGTTTTTCATTAAAAAAAGGGACAATAACATAAAGACCACTCAAAATTTTCTATTTACAAATTAACCATCATCTTTCATCCATTTTTCAAATTCTCATTCAAATATCAAAATTCATAGCTAAATCCCAACTCAATTTTTTTTTTCATTTTGTGGCACGAGTAAATACATCAGTTTGGTAGTTCAAAAAAATCACTAAATTATTAATTTATAAATATTAATGTTCCAGATCATCTATGTGTAATTATTCTTAACAAAAATAGTCATCTTATCATATTTTTTTATGTTCATTATTAGGTTTTATTAGTTGAATGGCTAAAAGATAATGTAAATTTGCTCTTATTTTTAAATAACATGGAATTTATTTAATAATATTCTATGAATAAGATCTTTTTTTCTCAAAATAGAAGAGGGTTAAGAAAATAATAATAAATTAATGTTGGGCATTACAATTGAATTATGTGTGTTGATATCAACATTATTTTGGATGTAAAATTAGAGAGCCTATAAGAAATTATTTGCTCAAATTGACTGAATCTAAGTAAACTATATAAAAAAATATATAAATAGATTAAAATAAGGAGAAATATTTTTTTTTGTATGTGGTTCACTAATCTACTGTGGCTTTCTTCTTTACAAGAATAACAAATGTCAAAGTTTCAAGCCGACACAATTAGATAAATAACTATAAATAGATCTATTGCAGAATCACGACACATTGTGGAATCTCCACGTATGTTGTAGAGAAACTAAGCTCCTTGTTGAATAACGATCAATGTTACACAATAATGAAGCATTCTATTGAACAACCTATCTCGAATATTGTGCAACAACACATATCAAAGATGATGTAACAATCCACCCAGCAATAACTATTTACAACTGCTGTACTTAGGATACAATGACTTATCTGAAATCTCTCACAGGAACTTAAGTGCCCGGTTTCGGTCCCCATGGCTCCGATGTGCCCCGATTTGTTCCGTTTTAATCCATTTTTGTTCATTTTGCTTCAACCACTCCAAATTCTTCAATTTGATGTACCTACAACCAAAATACACCTTTTCAACAGTTGTAAATAGGAAATCTCTCACTCCAAATATGGCGCTTAGGTGCCACCAAACAGAGAGGAGGGCGCTTAAGCGCCCCAAAATCGGCACTTAGGCGCCAGAGACTGTTTTCAACATATCTTCTAAAATATAGGTCGGATTTGAACGATTTTTTAAGCTTTGCTTCGTGTGTCTCTTGGGGAATTCGTTGGAAATGATAAAATGGACTTTAAATAAGAAATTGGGGTGGTTAGAAGGAGTTTTTAGGAGGCACTTCAGACACCATTTAGAAAATTCAATGAATATGAACAGTTTTGAAGAGACACTTAAGAATCTTTTGGGAAATTATAAATACGGCTTGGAAATGCTTTTAAAAGAACACTTAAACTCTTGAATCAATTGGAAAGGGAGAAGAAGGCTTGGAGAAGAGGAAGAAGGCTTGGGTGTGAGCCCCAAGTGGGGCAGCAAGGTGAGAGAGAAAGAGAGAGTGAGAGATTTCTTCTTTTTTTTCACTTTGTTCTTTGAGAAGATTGTAAGGAGATTGCTTTTGCTATACAAAGAGAGTTTGATTTCCATAATAGATAAGCATTTTCATTGTATTTTAATTTGAATCTAGTACTTTTTTTTTATTTCTCCATGTATAATGAGTAGTTTTCTTTACTCCTCCCTCTTATAATGAATTAGTATGCATATGTAGGATATAGAATTGAGTAAAGTGAGAATATATTGTGATGATTTTACTTTTTTATTCATTTACATGTAAACTTGATCAACTTGCATGTTAAAATCTGTTGTGAGAACATGCAAGATTCGTGATGGTGTTGTCTCAATCAATTGTGGTAGAATCACATGAGATTGTATGAATGAGACTGTAGTCCATATGATTGAGTGCAAATAAATAGGAAAATAATCTTTAATGGGTGTAGAATTAGAAGACTTTAGAGTGACAAGCAAAAACCCCCTAATTTGGTCTATTATTTTAGGTTTTGATACAGGATGTTAGCCTCCAGTGGAGGGATAAGAGAGAACTCTAGAGTGAGATCTAGTATCTTCCCTGCCCAGCCCGTCTTCAGAACTATTCAAACTTTAAATTAACCAATATTCTTTATATCATCTATAGTAAGGGTAAATAATATAATTGCTCTTATTTGTCACAATCTCTCTCAGAACTTGTTTTACTTTTACACATGTCACAAATTTCATTACATGGGGAAGAACTTTTAATATAATTAAACCTCACTTTCTGATTTTCACTAAGTATTTTAGTTTAGAAGTAGAAGTAGTATTGTAGTCATAAGTGTATGATATAATCAAAACCAAACCTTTATTGACCTTCCAAGATATGGTGTGTTGTTCTAAATTAGAACTTCTCTTGAAAGCCGCCATGATTAACCTCGATCTCCGTGGGATCGATATTCGAGGCTTAATCAGAAAGCGCTATATTACTTGATAATGATACGTATACTTGCATAGAATCCCTACAAATATAATTGAAATCTTACTTTACTTGAGATTAAGTTTGAGATCAAGTTTTTGGTGTCATATTGGGGATTAAAATCTTCAAGTAGTGGTATCAACTTCATAAATACTTACATATAAGAAACTTTCGAGATCAATAACAATGGTAGTTTGCAAGGGGCAGAGTTGGGAGTTGTGTGAGATGTGATAATGTATATAGGCTGTAGAGGACAGATTTGCGATTTGTGTGAGCTAGATGTCACATAATAACTTATCTCAAGTCACCCGTGTAACTTTATCGCTCTTTCCTAACACGAAATCAGCCTAACCCTTACAGTGCTTGGTTTTATAGCACAAAACACTATAGAAATAAAAGTAGGGAGAAGTATTTGAGAAAGAAACATTTCACTAAGAAAGAGTGGTTAAAACAGTTGAATGCTTATGATCCATAGATGGTTCTTGGATAGATCCAAATGAGGTGGAGGAACTCCTATTTATAGTCCCCTCCAAGCCTAAGAGAATATTCTGCATGAAATTAGAATAGTATAGTTTTCAGATAGTTCTACACCATTCTCTTATATACATATATAGTCCTAGATCTTTCTAGGTTATTCTTGAGTTATTCTTAGAGCTTTTCTTTCTAACATTCTTTAAAATGAGGTAGAATCTTTTAGAATTGCCTGGATTGTTCTCATCCATCTGATCATTTATAGAACCCATAGTTAACTTGCCAATTTCTTAAAGATGACAGAGCGTGACACTCTCCCCCACTTAAGCTTGTAATGTCATCATTGTGGCTTCCTCTTGGTACCTTAGTTTTTTCTTGTTTGCCCATTTTGTATTTCTTCTTTTTGTTTCACAGAGTGACACTTTGACCAACCCCCTTTGCTTGCTCACAGACTTGACAAACTTGTGATTTTTCCTTGGTTGTATGGGTGAGGGGTGCCATGTAGAAAGACTTCAAGGCTGGCGACAAAGTCCTTGTGTCCAGCTTAATCAGATGGTTTTTCTCCCTCCTTGGTGGTAGTGCTTTAAGAACCTCCACCATTTCCCTCGACATGGCTTCTTGGGGCTTCGCTTCTTCATTGAAGTCATGAAGAGCAATTAAGTAACTCTCCTTGTCTTTTGGAATGTCTTATTTGAATTGGATGGCCAATAACATTTTGACTTCCTTCTTGTTAGTCCTTATTATCAGTAATAAGCAAGATTAAATCCATTCCATGATGCACATGCTATTTGTGAAGGGCATTGGGAATGCTCTTGCTTGATTCAAGAAGTTCATCCCTACAAAAACTCTAAAATCATCCATGTGAATGACAGAAAACTCCGAGATACCTAACCACGCCCCAATACTGTTCTTTACTCTTATGACTATTCAATGGATTGGTCTTTCTACTGAATTGTTTACCATGATGGAGCCTCCTCCTATAGTCATATGCAAATCCAATCTATTTTCTTCCTCGACGAAGATGAATTTTTGAGAAGTGCCCGTGTCCACCATCGCTCTAATGGTCTTCCCACCTTTTACCATCTCCACAAAGAATAATCCCTTTGCTTGAGGTTTTGTTAGAGCTTACATCTCATTCACTAGTTGTGTAGACCCTACTTGTGTTGTTGTATCACCACCTTCTTCCTCCTGATGGCTTGCAAGAAGAGAGTTTATAGCCTTCTTCTAAGTACAATCCCTTGCACAATGTGGTCCATCACAAATAAAACACTTGTTGTGTGGTTTAGTTTTTTCATCCTTAAGCTTCCATTTGTCTTATATTTGGATGAAGTCGATTCGTAGCAGGTCTCTTCCTTTTGTTGATCCTTGTCTTCCCTACCTTTGACATTGGAGCCCTTCTTATCTTTAGGCTTCGTGGAGTCCTTTGAGTAATCAATTAGACTTTCTGAGACGGCGATGATAGTGACAAGATCTTGCACTCCTCGCCTCATAAGATCAATCTTTGCACACTGTTGAAAAGAACATCCTTGTCAAACATGTTGGGAATTTCAAGAACCAAGCTTCTGAACACCCTAATGTATTCTTGAATCAATCCTCTTGCTTGATCCCTCACAACAAGGCTCTAACCTCATCCTCGACATTCTTGGGGAAGAATTGCCTCTTTTGCTCTCTTTTGAAGTCATTAAAAGTGCATATGGTGCACAGATTTTTCCCTATATCTCATCGCCTTCTTCTCCACCACAACACAATAATGTCTGAGAGATGAATAGTTGCAAATTATATTCTTGCCTCTTCATCCATAATTCCCATCACTCCAAAGTATTGTTCAAGTCCTCATAAGAAGTTGTCAACTTCCTTCTCATTGCGAGCTCCTCCAAAACTCTTTGGTTTTGGAACTTTAGTTTACTTACCTTCAAAAGTATGGTGGTTGGTGGGTGTAGCCAGTGCCCTCTTGCATAACAAAATATCTCGATGCATCTCCTCCAAGCTAGCACGTACACCGCTCATCTCATCCTCATGGACTCTTCGTACCTCCTGGAGCTCCCTCATCAAATCCTTCCGCATCTTAGACATTTGATCCTTTAAGGATTCCTCCAGTTAGATCATCATACATCTGATTGTTGAATGGATTATGATGTCCTCCTCGAGTCCATCAACCTTTTGACCAAGGTCCTCTATCTCAGCCTCCATTCCATTCATTACCTTCTCTACCTGAGCAGGGCGCGAATCAAAGCAATGCATGATCACCTTGGACCTCCCATGTGGTTTGGATGTTGTTGGATCTAAGTGCTCCTGACGATCTCACCCTTTTTGAGTTGATTCCAAATTAGTGGCTTTTGACTCCAATACGTGCTCTTTGTCACACCTTTGAATCGAGACTCTGATACCAACTATCACAAACTAACTTATCTCAAGTCACCCGTGCAGCTTTAAAGCTCTTTCCTGACACTAAATCAGCCTAACACTCATAGTGCTTGGCCTTGTAAGCACAAAACACTATAGAAATAAGAGTTGGGAGAAGTATTAGAAAAAGAAACATTTCAATAAGAAAGTGTGGTTACAACACTTGAATGTTTATGATCCATGGATGGTTCTTGGATAGATCCAAATGAGGTGGAGGGACTCCTATTTATAGTCCCATCTAAGCCTAAGAGAATATTTTAAATTAAATTAGAATAATATAGTTTCTAGAAAGTTCTATACCATGTACTTACATACATACTTAGTCCTAGATCTTTCTAGGTTATTCTTGAGTTATCCTTGGAGCTTTTCTTTATAACATTTTTTAGAATGAGGTGGAATCTTCAAGAATTACCTCGATTGCTCTCACTCATCTGATCATTTCTAGAATGTTCTATCCCAAAGTTTTTGCAATAACCTTCTTAAATCACATAGTTCTGAGTTAGTAGTTCCATGAGTTGTGATAACGTTCATAGGTCACAAAGGCCAATGTTAGGAAATACATGAGCTATGATAATGTTTGTATCCTGTAGGGACTGGAGTTGGGAGATGCACAAGCTGACATAATATCTATAGTCCGTAAAGCCCTGAGATGGGAGCTACTTTACTACATAGATCATAGTTGGTCATGCTAGCCATAACGGTTGGCTGTAAGGAAAGAGTTCAGGAGTTCAAAGAAAGTCACCGTATCTTAAGTACGATGGTTGCAAGAAGCTATTGTACGGTGCATTGTTATACCATCTTTGAGAGGCATTGTTGCATCTTATGCAGGGTTCATCATTGTACTTTTTTTGAAGTGCGTTGTTACATCAATTTTTTGGGTGAATTACTACACTGTATGTTGTGTGCATGTTGCGCCATATTTGGGATGTTGTTACACCATATGCAAGGTGTGCATTGCACCATCTTCAAGGCATTATCTTTTGGGTGTGCTGTTACATCCTCTTCGGCGTGTGTTTCTTCATATAATGTTTTGTTACTTCTTAAGACTGAAAGTTACTCCGTATGTTGCTTCGTTATTTTGCAATGTGCATTATGACAGTATAAGGGACTTCATTGAGATGAGTAGGGGGTGGCTAATGGTGGTCGACTTTGACCAGTGGGCGGTGATCGGCGGCTGCAAGAGCATGTGGCATTTGTTGGACCTGAGTTGAAACACTAAATCTCAGCTCATTCTCCTTTAAGTCTGGAGCTTTCTTTGGTTCAAGGCCTAACTCCCATTTCATGAAGGAGGTAAAACTCTATTTATAGAGTATGGAGGATGTCTCTTTGCAAATAAGAAAATGATTCAGACTACTCTATCAGACAACTCAGAAAGATTCTGATGATTGGACTGTATTTTGTGGACATGTAAGTCCCTTAGCAAAGTCAAAATTGAGTGATATTGGCTTGTTGGATTTGTCTTATCGAGATGCTCGATTCATTTATAAGCTTTCTAGACTTGGAATCCCTTTGACCTTCCAATTGGACAGTAGAAGCTTCCAAATATGGCTTAATGACTCAATTTGAGCTTGATTGGACTCTAATTAGACCAACTTTGGTGTCATTATGTTCATTTCATCAAGTCGATCAGTTTGGTTATAAGTTTTTTGAAATCGGAGTTCTGGATAATTTTAATGTAGGTTTGAAAGTTTCTTGCTTAAACAATTACTTTAAGATTCATGTCATTCTTTGAGATCCTTGTAGAATGATAAAAATTTATTGATGAATTATCAATTAAAATTAATTTCATTTATTATATTAAAAAAATTTCCCTTATCTGTTAGATCCATCTTAATATCTCAATAACATGAAAAATTTTCATGGAAGCTTTATAAGGCTGTCCTATTATCAAATCAACAACCTAACCAATCCACGATAATAGATGATCATCCTTTACACATGCTTGAGTCATGCTAGTATAACATACACATATCTGCCACCTTTTTTTTATGACTTTATTTAATACTCATTTGAGTATAAATTTATCAAAAAAGCCGGCCAATTTAAGTTCGTCTATTTTTTATCTTCATATTTATCTATTTTTATTATTTTTCACATCCTTGATTATATTTAAATACTTTAGATTTCATAAACAATCTATGACTTATAACTTCAATGTTATGTTAAGAACATATCACGTTGGTTTTCCAGATGTGCGGACGACAACATAGATCCACCACGTTGTGCGTCTTTGGTGGTGTGGTGTGATCTACACTCTCGACTGCACATCCAATTTACCGGACATAATATTTTATCCACATTATGTATCTCAAAGGTTTTTCAAAGAAACACATTGAAATTTTTTTTTTAAAGTTGATTAATGTTGAGAAATTTAGGGCGAAGAAAAATAGGAATCGACTTAAATCCAGAAGAATACACAGAGATTTACGAGGTTCGACAAAGATGCCTACGTCGTCGGGAGCACAACAGGTACTTCCTTTTCAATATTCAGAAAAGAGTACATAATACAATATTCAAAATCTCCCCTGAGATTACAAACAATACATATATATAATCATATAGTACAATATGTAATTACTTAAATTACCCATGTACCAAATCGCGGGGTGTTGCCCCCGCAGCCCCAACCCACATAATGAAATTCCCCATATTGGACAGATCCTTCCGCTTCACTTCGCTCGTTGGCTCCGCTCCACTCCATCATTTGTCCCATTTATGGTATATGAGTCATACCTAACAAATCTCCACCTTGGTGAATATCCAACCCCTTAGAAGAAATATATCATGAAGTTTGTCATGCACCAATGTGGGTTTGGCCACCATGTCGTCTAACAATTGCAAATATTCAACAAGTTCAAGCAATGCAAGAACTTGTTGATAGTACCTAGGTTGGTCAACATATCTGCTGCATTTTCATCATATGATCAAACAGAGTGAACTTCACCTACAACTTTACTTCCTAACAGTTTATAGATATTACCTACAGTTAACTTTCATTTATCAGAGTCAGTGCACCTTTAACAATTCTGATGGTTTCCATATCCCCATATGCCTTAGGAATAAAACTATTTCTATGCAAAACGCCTAAGGAAATTAAATTCTTCTTTAAATATGGAATATATCTGACCTCACATAATGCTATAACAATATCATCATACATCCCTGTTAGGTGTTATGTGATAAGAGTATCTTGAATCAAGAATCCATGCATCCATGAATTGTGTTGACAAAACTGAAAGTATGTCACCATCACTGCAATCTGAATTGTCACTTTGCACCACATTTATAGACTTGGATGATGCATTACCTTTCTCCCCAGTCTGATTTTTAAGCTTTGGACAATCTCTATTCATATGGCCTAACTCCTTGCACTTGTAGCAATGAATCGTCTTTTTGCCTCTGGAATTTCACTTTCCAGAGCTCTCATTCTCCTCCTTTCTTCCTCGATCCTGATTACTCTTAACATATAAACTGTCTCCATGAGAGCTTTCCCGTGCATTTTGATTCCGCTGGTTGTGAGCCACAATGCTGCAGTAATCTCATCAACTTTGATAGTTTCTTTCCCATATATTAGAGTAGTCACCGGCTGTTCATAGGTAGAAGACAATTACCACAACAAAATCATTTCTCGGTCTTCATCCTCAATACTCACATTAAGCCTTGATAAATCTGTGATTATTTGATTGAAGCTGTTCACATGCTGCACCAGATCAAAACCTTCTTGCATCTTCAACCCATACAGCTTATGCTTCAGATACATTTTATTCGTTAGAGATTTGGGCATAAACTGAGTTTTCAATTTCTTTCATACCTCTCTTGGAGATTTTAAATTCATCACGTGATACATAACCTCATCTGACAGACATAGACGTATGATTGTTGCCGCTCGTTGTTGCAATTCTTCCCATTCTTCATCCTCAAAGGCATCTAGTTTGTTGTTCGAAAAGCTTTCAAGATTCCCTATTGGGCCAACAAAACTTTCAGCATTGTTTGTCACAATCCGAAGTTACCAGTTCCATCAAACTTCACCACCTCAAATTTTGTACCAGAAATTTTCATCTTAAATTGATCCTGCAACTAACTCCTCTGTAAATTCCTCTGCTGAATTTCCAAATTCCTTGAGCCAGAAATTGTACTCACTTTGACCATGCACAATTCTTTTCAAATAATTCCTTAATTAAGATTCCTTTAATTAAGTTTCCCAGAAAAAAAGGACTTTCCCTTAATTAAATTTTCCTTAATTAAACTTTACAATAAATCATTTTCCTTAAACATTCAAGAAAAGCTCTCATTTCCTTCCCGAAAAGCTCAGCCTCTGCTTTCTAGAAATAAACTCATTTTTTCTTCCAGAAAAGCTTCGATCTCTTTCTCAGAAAAGCTCTATTTTCTCTTTCCTTCCAGAAAGAAAATTTTCCTTTCTTCAGCCTTATCGCCTCCAGCAAAAGAAATCAGAGATTCCCTACCTTTACCTCCACAGCTCTACCAAAGGAAACCCAGCTGCAGCAAAAGGAAAGTGAATATCTTCCCGAGCAACTTCTTTTCCGCCTTCCGTGTGAACAACTTTGTTCTGGTTTCCTTTCAGAAAAGCTTCTCCAAAATTTCCTTTTATGCGTCCGCTTACAGTTTTCTTTTCCGCCTCGGCCTGCACTATCGCGAATCTGTACCTGGTCTGATCACGAACTTCCTGAAGCCGCTAATTGCGACTTCTTGCAGCGAGAAGCCTTACCGTGGCCCAAAATTCTTCGCTCAAACTCTTCCTCCCGCCTCATGCGGGAACAATGCGATCGCAAACCCTCGCGACTTCTGCCTTCTGTCTCCTTGTCGCGCCGCGAACCACACCACTCCTGCAGTGATTCACCTCTGTCACAATTCGAACTGCCGACGTTAAAGTCACCGAAGCCGCTTCCTTGTGAATCTGCCGAACCTTCGATTCCTGCTTCGTCTTCAAACTTCCTATGCCCGAAACTTATTTATTCCTGCACCACCCAAATTTTTCTTCCCTGCCCTCGAACCAGGCTCTGATACCACTTGTTAAGAAATTTAGGGTAAAGAAAAATAGGAATCGACACAAATCCAAAAGAACACACAGGATTTACGAGGTTCGGCAAAGATGCTTATGTCCTCGGGAGCAAAAGGACGACTTCCTTTTCAATATTCAGAAAAGAGTATATAATACAAGATTCAAAATTTCCCATAGAGTTACAGACATGACATATATATATAATCTTACAGTACAATATGTCATTACTTAAATTACCCATGTACTAAACCGCGAGATGTTACCCCCGCACCCCCAACCCACATAATGAAACTCCCCTGATTAGACAGATCCTTCCTCTCCACTCCGCTCGTGGGCTCCACTCCGCTTCAACATCTGTCCCATGTATGATATATGAATCATAACTAAGAGTTAAATTTTAATGAAACGTGTCGTTTAGAGTGTATTAATTTGGTCTACTTAGTAGAAGATCAAAAAACTAATTTGGCAAGCTATATCAAAGCTATTTACTTAGATTTCTAAGGAAGTTGGTCGATATTGTGGATGGTAGTTCCATTTGACATGCCACAAGTTATTGGAGAACATCGTTACTTCTTGATAGTGTAAGTAATAAATCAGTATAAATAACAAGTCATTGGTCACATTAGAACTCCCTTAACTATTTTTTGCTTTTGTTATTGTTGGGAATTTTATTACAAGAAAATAGGTTGACAATATGGATTGAAAAGACAGTTTTTTACAAAAATATCATTATAAGCATGAGGATATTATACGATAGAAATAAAATTTTTAAGTAAGAAAAACTTGATCAGTCCCGCTCCATTCATTTAAGTTGCAATCTCTTCTGGTTGATATGCTTGTCCAAAAACCTTATGAGCATTTTGATTGGGGATTTTGATTTTTCTTATCATAATAAGCTTTTCAAAAAGTTTATGTTTATTAGAGATTATATATATTAAACTTCATGAATCAACATAAGGATTATACATATTTTAAAATAGTATGTATCAACATGGGTAATCATAACATCATTAAATTAATTTCAAGCTAATGGTAAGTCAAAATCTATTGAAGCTATTAGCATAAACTCCTTGGCTTGAGCTTAATTTTAATTATGTAATTTGGTTTAAGTCTTAACTGAAGCTTAATTATATGAGTTTGAGTAAGCTCATGAGTCATCTCATTTATTATGAAAGAGATAATATATCTATAGTTCAAGTAATTGTTATAATAAAATGATAAAAAAATAAGAAATTGAAAGAAAATAATAAGAAATCACTTGATATAAAAAGTGAGATATAATGTTTAAATATTTTTTCACAAATTTATCCTTAACTGATAAAGCTTAATACATTGTAAGTGTATTTTATATTAAATTTTTAAATGAGTTATGTGGTAAAGAGTCGAATCAAAATTGGCTTAAGCTTGGCTTATGAGCCCATCGAGCTTAGATTATGTGTCATTTATTGAACCGACCCTGACTTCACTTGACTCGAGAAATAGTAGGCGAAACATGGTGATGATAAATTACCTTTGAGTTATCAAAGAAATGAAGATTGCTTTATCTAGTTGCCTCAAGACTCATTCATCTAGGGATCTCTTTAATTACCTTTAAAATTGGTAAACTAGCTATTGTTCTGGCTCATTCTATATGCATAAAATTCTTAAAAATATACCTCATTTTCTTGACCAAGGACTTTAATTATTTGTAGCTGTCATTGTCATACATATTTTCTTTATAATAGAGAACATATTTTCTATTGCTTCTTTTTCATTAAGTTTATTGCTTTGTTTGACTATCTGAAGTATTCTTGATTGTCACTTGAAGTTGAGACAATGAACATCGATTTATTTTGGTCAATTTTTATCGATCTTATTTTTTTATTTGTGAAAGTGGAGATATTGTTAATAAAAGGTTGGCTTCAATATTTTATAATTAAGAATCATTTTTGTATCATTATTTGGATTGAGTAAATTTTTAGATGTTAAAGGTTGTTTGAACATCTGTTTGAGATCATTTTCCTTTTATTTACATTTCAACAATAAGTACACCATTTTTAGAGAATTCTTGTTTAATGCAAGTTTGAATCAATCATATTTTAGGCTTTTTAGTGAAGTAAATTTAAATTTATTTATTTTGATTTTGCATTTTAATATTCCATTTGTTAAGTCAAATCACAAAACTCTTAGTGATTCATCTAAGAAAATTTTAAATAAAAGCAGAATTTGACAACTCTTCATTAGTCTTTTACTTATTAGAAATGTTCATTGATAGTGGGTTCCCAATGTCAGTGAAACTCTTAGTAGCACAATGTGACAGCTTCAAAAATCATTGATATTGCTTTAGTGATAACTCTTATATAAAAGTTGTTAATCAAAGACTATCCATGACTACATTGGCAACAAACATAGGAATAAACTTGGTAATAGGTTTTCAGGTAATTGGTGTGCATTAAAATAAACTTTAAGTTTTTTTTATAACTTAGTGTTAAGGTAAAACTTAGGCTTTAAAGGGCTTGATAGAATTCAAGTTTGGCTTATGATGAAAAGTGAGAGAATTACTTGACATCAAGCATTGCCTTGTACATCTCCATAATTTGTTGTTTGAATTCATTAAATTTCTAACATGATTATGTAGCAATTGCATCCCTCTTCAATATCCTTAGTCAACCTCTTGCTAAGCACTACTTCATTTTAAAAATTTTCTTTTTGAAGTTGTCTTCCTGTATTAATTTTTTTTAGTTCATGATCTCTCTATACATCTATGCTACCATGATGCATATTTCTCACTCTTTTTGTCATTTAAAAAACAAAAAATCAAATGCTAATAGCAATATTGAATTAGAGTGAAGATTAGCGATGATGATATCAATTTCAAACAAATAATGATTTATTTTATCAAATAAGGATAAAATGATCACCTAGCGTGGAAAGAATAATACCATTTAATTTTGTTTTTAAATTCCTATAAAAAAGGAACTCTCTTTACAAAATTAGATAAAATATCTTGAAATGATCATTGAAGAATCCCTTTTAAATTAGGTTGGGGGTTATAAATACAAATATTTGTTCATTAATTTGAGGAATTGACTCAACCTTCCTTTCTAATTGCTGTTTCATTAAATTAAATAATCTAATGAATATGCTTTTTTATAAGAAGAGTCACAAGTTATTAACTAATATTTATTAACGATAAGCTAATGGTTTATAGTGAGTATTGGTTAATGCTTATTTTTTAAATATTTCAATTTTTGTTAAGTAATTAATTTTAGTTTGAAGAACTCAAACTTAGACGCTCTTAGTAAAGCAAGGTTGTTAAGTCTTATAGTTTAATTATATCTTGAACTACATTATTGTTTGCTATTGACCATGGCTAATGCAAGTAGTTAGTAGCTTTATTTTGAATAATTAAGTATAAATGCCCTTAATTTCAAGTTGGCTCTTATAAATTAAGTGTAATTTAATATTTTTTTATAGAGTTTACATTGATAAAGTTTAGCGACCACAAATAGACCTAGTTGTCTATCCAATATTTTATACGAAAAAACTTCTACACTCACTATTTGACTCAATAAAAGTACATTAGTTTAATCTAAATCAATGAAATGATCGTGTAAAGTGCACATTGTATAGATTATTTTCAACTAAAAAATTGGTTTATGATAAATAACTATTTTGAAGATGGCATGTTAGTGTGGCATATTCTCTTATGAATAATGAAGCTGCATAAATTATAATACTGCCAAATAAACTCCACCTTTTCATTGAATAATAAATGAACTCAACATAATGAACTTTGGCAGCTATAAGAAAAATAATGATCTTAAATAAACCACTAAACACTAATATGAAACAAGGATATAATTCAATGACAATAAACTTCTAGTTTTCACTTAGGACTTATGTTGGCAAACTATTTTAAGCATATTTACTTCACAAGACAAGAATGTGGAGTAGAAATTTTGGATCATAATACCGTTCTTGATATGCCCTTAAAAAAAATTCATTTGACGAAGCATTTCTTGGATACAAGTATTTGAGTTAGAAAATTTTGGAATGGACTTGGAACCAAATGGAATTTGTTTTCAAAAAACCTATAGTTGGAACATGCATCTCAATGCGACAATCTAACTAAGCCCATGATCACTAAGGCTGTCAAAACGGTTTGTTGCTTGCGAACAACTCATTTTCGTCTCGTTAAGAAGCTCGTGTTCGGCTCTTCGCTAAGTTAACGAGCCGAACACTTCATTTTGGCTCGAAATAGTACTAATCAATTATATATATATCTTTGATAAGTAGTATTTTAAAAAAAATTAATTGACTACAAGACTACAAAGATTTATAATCAATTAAAAGTATTAACTAAGAAAATATAATGAAAATTATTAAATTCGATTCAAATGATGTTTTAAATCTTGCCCAAATTCTTAACATCTTATGGCTACGTGATTAGGGTTGTCAAAATGACTCTTTGTTTGTGAACGGCTCGTGTTCGGCCGCTAAGCAAACAACCCGAACACAAACACACTTTTTGAGCTCGAAATATAAACGAGCCGAACACGAGCTGGGCTTGGGCTCGCTCGTGTTCGAATAAGCAAAATCACATTGATGAGAACAATGTGATTGAATATTTGGATATTTTTATCAAAATAAGCAAAATATTCTTCTCTAGAAATATATAAATAAGCCTACTTTTACACAATTGAAATATTAGGTTAAAGCTACAAGAAAGATTTTAAATGAGAAAATCTAGAGTAGTAACTGTAAAACCTGGCGCCCTCCATCAACACTTACACTAAGATTAATACGCAATGTTAACACTAACAATAATGCTCATTGTCAACACCAAAGTTGTTGTCTATCTTAGCTATCAATGTGGACACATATCATCCTTATCAAAGTCAATACTCACCATTGGTCTCCTCTTTAGTAGGGAGAATAATCTAATATGACACTAATGATCTTTCAATGCCAACTTTAATTCTCAAGGCTTCTACTTACATGAGAGCCCTCTTTTATAATATATATAATACAATGTCTCATAGTCTTTTCCAATTATATTGAATGCCGTCTTTTATAATTCATGACCATATTTAGGGCTGTCAAA